>JAMQGT020001097.1:0-79003 GCA_024447675.2 Pterophyllum scalare | reverse complement strand
GCATTCTGTGTCCACATTGCATGATATGCTCCTCACACATAAATCAAAACCTGCTGGCTAAGTTGCTAGTGGATGTTCCAGCCTGTTGTAGGTAACCCTCTTACAGGCATAATGCTCCAGGGGCTTTTTCATAGTGAAGTGTCAGGTTTTAGATGTGTCTCTGCTCTCAACACACCTGAGTCAAATATGAGAAGTCATTAGCAGGACTCTGGAGAACTTGGCTTGCTGACCGAGGGAGGTCATCGAGCCATTTGATTCAGGTGTGTTGGATCAGGGGACAGCATCTAAAGCCTGCAAGACACTCAGCTCTCGAGGCCCACTGGATGTGAGGATCCCTGCTCTAATGCATTTACTACCATGTGATATCTTAATCGGCTGGTATTCTGTGCTCTCATTGGGGAGTTGCTCTAAATTGCTCGACTGGAATTTGAGAAAAGCTTATTTCGGGTTTCTGCCCACTTCATACTGCCAACTGTTATGTAGCAATACGCAACTGGAACCAGTAGAGGTAATTACGCATTGCTTCAGTATAACTATAACTCCTTGATTCCCTTGCTGTCATCAGGGTTGTTTAAACAGAATCATGGAAGCCACTTGCAAGCGGAGTGAGTGGAGTCAGCGTCCCTCCTCAGGAATGTTACATCTTTCCTGCTATCATTGCAAACTTTGCACATTGCCACTGCTCTAGTTTAAAGTTTGTCAGCCTTCAGGGCCCACCACTTGCCTGGTGGCAAGCGGCACCTCTTTTTGTCCTTTGACACTGTGCGGTTTGACACTGGGAATGGCAAACCTGTTTATTTACATCTATTTACTGATTTAACTGTATGTTACATAAAAAGTAAATGAGGAAAAAAGCTCCACTTGATCACTAAATGTCCTGTATTTTCTATCTCTGAAAAAACAGGGAAATCACTGTCCTCCCTCCCAACTTCCTCAATTTTTCCAGTTTCCTTTCATCAATTTGCCTTCTTCTCTCCTCTCTGCATCTATCTGTTTATCCCTCCTTCTCTATCTTTACCATCCAAGTCTGCCAGCTCCCATGCAGATCTGAGCTTGGACAGATGGTCACGAGCAAAAGTGTTTACTTGCACACAGGCCCTAACAAAACGAGCAGATGCCTGCAGAGCTGCAGCTCCCCTCCAATCACCATGATACAGAAACAGGCAAAGCAGGAAGAGGAGAAAGGAAAGGAATCAACTGAGGAGAGGAGAGTTAGACTAGTGCTTAAAGGAAGGAAGGAAGGAAGGAAGGAGTTTGTTTTCTCACACAGAAATGCGTGTTATTACACACTCTCGGTGAGCACCAAACCTGACTTTCTTTAGTTCCCGTTTGCCTTCTCACATGAGCCTGTTTGTCATCTTCGTTTTCTTTCCTTCGGTGCCTTTTTTTAAGCATGCAGAGACTGTTTAGGTTTGCTCAGGCAAACGTGGGTCTTTCCACTGTCTGCGCTCTCTTAAACTGTGATTGTGGGGTTTTTTTCTCATTCATTTTGCATAGATAATTTATATCTGAAGGTCAAAAAATAAGCAGATATTCAGTGTGAGACACACAGATTGAAATGAGCAAAATTTTATCCAAATGTCCTATATTTGGCTTCATGTAAAGTATGTATGGTCACTGTAATTGTGCTGAAACAATGCTGGAAATACACACTTGAAGAGATTGAGAATAATCTCTGGGGACAAAGCATTTCACACATCCTAATTATTAGTAATGTTATGCTTCATAAAGCAGCTCTGGGGCATTGGGTACATAAGCCTGTTTCTGCTGAAGCTTCATATCAGAGTTAGAAATTCCTAGGTCTTGATTAGTGGAGCTACTGTAGTAAGGACAGCTTATATGAAAATTAAATTTCATTTAAAGTCTCCATAGGCTGTTTATAATATGGCATATTTGGAGAGCAAATGTGATCCAATGAGGCCTTACTGACTTTATGTGTCAGAACGTGTACTCAAAAAAGTACCTGAAAAAATCTCATGAAACCCATTAAAGAAGAAGAAACCATTAGACTGTTCCAGACTGCTACTACAAACATTTGTGAAAGAATTGTTCACAGCCAACTGTTCATGGTATTATAACAGACGGGAAGCAACTGGGAACCATAAAGTGGTAGACCACATACTTGATGCATGTCTGACTGCATTGTGCCAAGTGTAAAGTTTGGTGGAGGGGGGATTGTGGTGTGGGGTTGTTTTTCAGGAGTTGGGCTCTGCTCCTTAGTTCCAGTGAAAGGAACTCTTAGTGCTTCAGCATACCAAGACATTTGGGACAATTTCATGCTCCCAACTTTGTGGGAACAGTTTGTGGATGGCCCCTTTCTGCTCCAACATGACTGAGCACCAGTGCACAAAGCAGGTCCATAAAGACATGGATGAGTGAGTTTGGTGTGGGAGAACTTGACTGACCTGCACAGAGTCCTGACCTCAACCTGACAGAACACCTTTGGGAGTGATTAGAGTTTGCTAATTATTGTGAACTATCTCAGCAACTATCCCTATGTGTGACATTTTTTGACTGACTGATAGTTTACAATCATCTATCTATCTTGCATGGCTAATGTTATCACTTAACTATTTCATTTTATTGGCTTTTGGGACCTGTTAAAAAGGCTCTCTGCAGCATTTTGGACTGTTTGTGGTGCAGAGATAATTTACTCAGGCAAAGAAATAACAAATCCCTGTAACTGAGTCTTTATGAAATAAAAGCACATGGGCAATATCCTGCTGATGATAAAATAGGTTTGTACACAACAACCAACATGCTTATCAAAACTGAACACCTGATTAAAAGTAACATCTGAATTTCTCACAGTTGGGAGAACTAAAGATGAAACTGGGCCAAGATCCTCAATCGCTGTGGGACAAAGATGTCAGGGGCACAGACATCATACATTTGTGTATTTAAAGACAGATAATTATCCAGTTCTTTATAACATTAATGCAGAGCTGAAGCACAGATCACTTGGATACACTCTGGGGTTTGAATGATAGGTACTTGGGTCTATCTACATAACAATTTCATGCTGTCTTCAAAATTACTCAGGATGTGTCCAAGTTGAAGCATATACAGAGCAAATAAGATTGGCGCCAGGACTTATTCTGTGTTATATGCTTAAACATAATTTCTTAGGGAAGGGGAATTGGGCTGTCAGATGGAGTAATCACATCACCTTCAGGTTTGACGGTCTCTGCTGAGCTGAATTATATCTTTAAGACTTGAACGACTGTCTGAAGCTCTGAAGCTGTGTCGTGTTGGACAGCTGCGTGCTTGGAGAGGAAGAGGTGAACTGTCCTGATGAGTTAAAGACTACTCCTACATAATCAGAGTAATCTTTCAGAGATCTTCAGATTTTGAAGATACAGCTGCTGTCACTTGTCTCTCTCTCTCACCATCATTTCCATCCTTCTCTTTCTCTTTTACCCACACACACACACACACCTCTTCACAAAAAACCCATGTGCCCAGCTCCCATCATCATTTGCTGTGGTGATCCTAACCAGTTCCTCCCTGTAATCATGTTGATTGGCACCCACGGCTGTGCTTTTGATTAATGCTACAAACCATCGTTAGTGATGCAGGAGTTACACATTCAGACTTAGTTGTGAGTGGAACCATCTCCCCACACCACCCACCCACCCCTACCAATTACTCCAGTCTGACTGTTGGTGTGGGGTGCCACATAGAAGTGGCTTTAATGAACCACTAAAAATAGATTTCATTTTTGGTTGGCGTAGAGGGATTAATTTGCTTCTGAGAACAGCGAGGAGGAGTCTAGATCAGAATGTCCTTGAGAAAAGGTTCGCATCTACGAGTTTATGAAAATGCTTGCAGGGGCAAATCGAACTGCTTATAGATTATTTTACTTTCTGTTTTTTGTTGTTGTTGTTTTTTTCTGTTACCCATCCCTCACTAAGAAGCTTTATCAGGCACATGAAATGTTTGGCAACCTTCAAGCTTTTGAACAATATGGGTGGAAGCATTTTTGATTGATATCTTTCAAACACATACCTGATGTTTATGATGAAATGACCCATTTAATCTTTACAACACATTCCACATATTATTTTGTTAATACCATATTTAGGTCAGGTGCAAGAGAAGTGAGTCAGTGCAGTCTCCTCCTGGCTGTTGGCATATAAAATATAATGATAATAATAATAATAATGACATCAAATTAGCCTTTCAAAAGTAGAGTTAGTTGATTTTCTTCTCTCTTGTTACCTTGAGAGAAGCACCTAGTGGCTATCCAATTCCCTCTACTCGCCTGATTTATGAAGCAGACCTTGTGCAGAATATTCATTAGCAGCCATAAATATCTTCCTTCTGAATATTCATAAATCCAGCGAGAACACGAGAGAATAAGACCAAGGTAAAATTGTCTAAAGTCTATCTTCAGATAGCCTCAGTATTCTTCCGCACAGTTTATCTGGTGCCTCTTAGTCACCTCACTATTACTCTTCTTGCATCATCTCTTTAAGGTAAAATTCATTTTTAAAAGAAAATAAAGACATAAAATATTTAGGATGCATCAATCAATGTAAAGGCTACCTCAGACTTCAGAGCTTGAGTACTTCAAAACAAGAACATTAATCTCTACAGGCTTGATGTTTGGTATCCTTGGAGAAAAAAATAAAAAAATCAAATAGAAAACTCACTGAATGTTTAAATTTACTAAGGCAGCACTCCTGCTGTATCTGTACATGTACAGTTAGAGTATTTGTTAACAGTGTGAGCAGGTCTCAGTATCATTTCTCTGCAAGCTACCAATTAAGCAAAAGGAAAGTGCTGAGCAGAGATCTGGAGGAGGGTGATGTCAAAACAACTGTAATGAGAACCTTCTCCTCAGGACTGCTAGCCAATCAGAGAGCTCCCCAGGCAGCTATCAAAATGATGTCAGCCGGGCCTGGTCTCCACTGTGAGGCTGAGCCACAGCTTAATAATTTCAACAGTGGAAACCTGTGTTTCCAGTGATGAAACAGAGCTGTCTGTCTGCATCATGCCTGTCAGGCTGGTTTTTATCACCAGCGTACTGCGTGTGCAGATAGTACACATAGTACACACAGTACACAGAAACATAACAGCAGCTTACAGGTGCTCACAGGGGAGTGCCAACGCAGTGTAAGTTATGATGAGTAATCACTCTACTGTCCACCACTGTACTGTAAATACAGCATGTATACATTTAACATACACCAGAGGTCTTCCCATGCTCCCGTTCCTGCACCCTGCCCGGACTGATTTGGCGGGTTCCGTAGGTTGCCACTGGCTCTGTGGAGGTGCCCGCTTGCCCACACTGAGTAGGAGGAGTTGGTGAAGATGGGTGTGTCTTTGTATGTCCTTGTGTGTCTGTGTGTGTGTGTCTGTGTATATATATATATATATATATGTGTATATGTATATGTCACTTCTTTCCCACCTCTCAGCTCCAGTTAAGGCAACGTGTATAATACCAATATAAACAATAAAATAAATAAACAAAGAATTTAAAAATTGAAAAAATAAAGATTAGCAAGAGGAGCCTTTTTAAAGATTCTCTTGGCAAAGCAAATGTGTCTGGCTCAGCACGGCATGTAGACTATAATTTTGCTTGCTTAAGCTGCCCGACAGGACAGGTTAAAAGAAATAAAACATTCACCAGAGCTGAGAATCTGATGGATGTTCTCTCTACAAACTGAAACAAACCCCAATTGATATTCTGGGGGGATTTTTTTTTACTGAAAATGGCCGATGTGATGATCAATTAAAACATTTATCTCAAAGCTTGTGTTTGCTGATGAGTGTAGACATTGTTCACCTCAAATGTACCTTGTAATCATGCACCAGAGCAACTAAGGCAAAAGCAGCTGGTGAACAATATGTCAGCGGCAGCTGGTGGTGATATCGGGTGGGCGGGCTAACAAATGCATTATATACCCTTCAATAGTTCACACTGTCATAGCAAGAGCCCTACAACAACACTGTACAGAAGTACCCAGGATGATGTGAGATTAAAAAACTCTCTTACTGTCACGCCGGGGTGCGCACACACACACACACACACACACACACCTACCTTTTTACTAATTCTTTCTGTCCACACTAGCATTTCTAAATGATCAGAATGCTACAATGTCAGAAAAATCAATTCAGGTTCTGTGGATGTACAACAAAAATGTGTTCCAGCTCTAAGATCTGCCAGTAGCTACTGCAACTGTTTTATCACAACTATTTTATAAAAAAAATATATATATCAAGTGCTGAATAAAAAGTTAGAATCCATAGAAAAAATAATGGTCATAACAGAAGAGAGACAAACAACAGAAAGGAAATATGTGTGATTGTTTTTAAGGGCGGGGGGGGGGGATTGGGCTTATCTTATATGAAGAGAAGCTTCATCGTTAATGACGTTGTCATCGAAGTCTGGTGATTTCTGAATGAAGCGGGCGCAATCAGTGCGTTCAGCCAATCCCGCCTCAGAGTACTTCAGAGGAAGGGCTTGATCTTCTTCTCTGCACTAAAACACCGCTCTGTCTCTGCTGGGGCTGTGATGGCTATTTGTGTTAATTTCAGTGTTTCAGAAAAGTGTTCTGAAGTTTGCTTTCAGTCAATCCTCAAAACTGACATTGCACACTTTAACCCTGCAAACTCTGCACCACTGTACATGAGCTTAGCACTCCTTTTCTGTCTGCAGATCACTGGGAAAAGTTCACCTGCAAAGCCAAGCTGCTTCTGGGAAAAACGTTTTCTTAAACTCTTCAGGATCAATTCAGTTCCATTTTATTTGTATAGCACCTAATCACAACAACAGTCTGACTGCTCCATTATTATTTCACAGCACTGTGAGGCTACTGATGCGTTATCAGCCCGCTGCATCCTGGCCTTGCTGCTGCGTCAGCGGCATCTTCGGCTGGATGCGGCCGTGTGTTATCTGTGGTCAGCCTGTTTTTCAGTTCAGCTACACAGAAGGAAAAGTTTTCCATGGCCTGTCTGTTTTTGAGAGGATCTGTGGTCTGTTTATAAAATACCAGCATGCATGAGGACTTGTTGAATTGTTGTTTCAAGGTGTCTTGATGTTCAGACACAGCGTGGATGGTGCGAGTTGTAAAGTTTCACCTTGTTTGTCCTGACACTGGAATCCTCCCACCACACACTTCATCCAGGACTGCAGTTCTCTTGGGGGAGTTGGAGAAAAATGCTGCAGATGCTGAGACGTTGGCAAACAAACACTCTGACAGGTATGAGAGGGGAGCAGGCCTGGTTCCTGATCAGATTTATGAACAAGAACTCACAACGAGCGCTCACAAATACATGTATTTAATTTCATTTATTATCACAAAGCAATAAAAAAAAAAAAGACAGACGTGTTTCAGCACAAGACTTCATGTTCTTTTGAGGGAGTAGCAGTTCACAAAGTGAACTTTAACCTCTCCTGCAAGCCTGATGATGCACCACTTATTCCAGCTGCCCCACTGAAGGAGCTTATAGTTTTTCAAAACCCTCAGCAGTTCTGTCCACTAACAGGAAGAAACTGTTGGTGTCACAATGACTGCAATAGTTCATCTGAAATATTGTCTTCATGAACTGCCAACACACAATCAAGAAACTTATTCTGACTAGTTTTAGGGGTGTACTTGGCAACCTGTGTGCTTGACAGATGATCCTCTGTCCAGAAACACACCCTGCTGAGTTTTGTCTGGCCGTTGTGAAGCTTGCTTCCCACACTGTTAAACTCTGACTTCATCGCCTTAATCCAATCAACTCTCTGCCCGCCTTCCTTGAGCAAATCAGCCTCTGCTCAGACTACTTTAAATATCACTGCTTATCTGTCATTCTCCCTTTCAGACTCATTCATGCAACCCACCCTCCTCCCCTTCTCCACCACCCAAGTCTCTTAGAGCTCCTTCAAAGCCTTCATCTTGGTCACCACCACCATCTAGACCCCAGGGGGTCCTGCCGTAATTCCCATCTCCACTGGTATTCCGATCTGCTTTGACGGGCCATCGGATTCTAAACGCCAAATAGCTTACTGTATTTCTTATCAATAAATCATGTTCAGTCCCTCCTAATGTTCTCTCCTTATTAAAAAACAGGTGTTTTTCTTTTGATTATTTTCTGCTGTTGCTGCACTTGGTAGCACCAAAGTTTTAAACAGCCTGTTCTAAGATGATTAAGAAAAGTATACGTACACCACAAAAAGAAAAAAGATTTGAAAGAACATTTTTTTGTTGTATTATAAAAGATAGGCAGGGCTTAGCCCTATAAGCCCATTCAGAACAGCTGTCCCTCCAACACGTGTAGCAAATTATGTTTGCAGTTCTACCTTTGGACCAAATGCCAACAAATCTAGAACAGAATGAACAGTTTTTAAACTACAGTGTTGGATTACAGTGATTATGAATGTTACATGAGCTAAAATATTACTGTGCTGCCTTCAGTTTTATAACGATGGTATAACCAAAAAATGTAAAACTAATGACATTTGCTTTAGGCCTAAACGACACATTGTGAAATTAGCCAAGTGCTGATAATCAAAATCCCCCAGTTAATTGATCCTCAGCAAGTGTGAGCACCTTTATTAAAGCAAAAGTTTTGGTGGTTTGCTAGTCTGGAGCACTCAGGTGTGCGTTAACACAATGCCACAATCTTCCCGGGAGTGGACATCCTAGCAAATTCACCACAAGGTCACACTGCAACGCTCAGAGAAACTGCAAAAAAAGTCCCGGGGCTGCAGACCTCAGTAGGCACTGGGGAATTGTTTGGAAGTACAAACAGGAGAAAGCCTCTCCTCTCTAAAAAGAACATGGCAGCAGACCTTATTATGCATCTGAACAAACCAAAAGACTTTTAGAATAATGTTCTTTGGACAGCCCAGAGCGAAGTGGAGATGTTTGGCCATAATGCACAGTGCCATTTTTGGCATATTCTGCCTGTCAGCACAGTGAAGGAGGGGTGATGATTTGGGCTCGTTTTGCAGCCACAGAACTTGGGCACCTTGTAGCCATTTAGAAAAGCATGAACTCCTCTGTATACCAATGTAGTCTAGAGTCAAATGTTCAACAGCTGACGCTTGGCCCACATTAGATTATGCAACAGGACAATGATCCAAATACAGAAGCAAATCTACAACACAATGGTTAAAAAAAATCAACTAATGCCAGCAAAGCATTGTTTTAATTGTTTATGTTATGTGTAATCTAAATATTATTAAAAGGTTATTTTCCTCCATATTTAAGGCAAAAAATAACACTGTGTCTTGTGATAGCAATTGATATGCAAGAATCTTGTTAATTATCATTTTTTGGTATAGTTAGTAGATATGAATTTCAAAGAAGAATCGATAGAAACACTAAGTGCAGCTGTATCCTGACTGGGCAGAGGTAGTTTTTTATTTTTTTTAAAAAACATTCAAATTGTACTATTTTATTGAGTTATGAAATGTAAAAACAGCTTAATAATATAATTAAAACAATGAGGTGCTCTCATCAGAGGTGGTGGTAACACTTCTGCCACAGTTTGTGATTAATGGAGATGAATTCATTCCATGATATAAAATGATCTCTCACTGTTAGCTCTATTTTTCCCAAACTTTCTTTTTAAAAAAAAGTTTAAAAAACAGACTCCTGTGTGCGTGCGTGCGTGTGTGTGTGTGTGTGTGTGTAGACCCTGCTGTAAGTTAGAAAACTGTTTCTCTAGTACTTTGTACATCATGTTCCATTGAAAGCTTGTGCTTCATGACTAATTACTGAGTAAATAATGTAAACCCAAACAGAGACAGCTGGGAGTCTAGGGTGCTCATTAGGATGAGTGGCACCGCTGAATGAAGCCTATGAACATGACCCGTGATCACTCAAATCAAGTCGCTGGTGCGCCAATCAGAACAAAAGCAGATCTTATTTACTCTGAGATGTTTGATGGTGGAGTTTAGCTTATCAAGAGAAAAAGAGAAAAGCTGGAAGGACGAAAAAAATATTAAATGTTTTAATGGTTTCTTTAACTTTGAAACCTTAAAGCCCTCCAGATATCTTTATGTCCATGTAGTGATGGTTTCATGGCAGCAAATGAACAGGTGTGTGGTGATGCTGTCAACACTTAAGATCCAGTGAGCAGAACCAAACTCAGCTATCACAGTTCATGAGCTTCATAAGCATGAGTTTTATGACAAATCAAGCACTTTCTGATAGATAGATAGATAGATAGATAGATAGATAGATAGATAGATAGATAGATAGATAGATAGATAGATAGATAGATAGATAGATAGATAGATAGATAGATAGATAGATAGATAGAAAGATAGATAGATTCTGCACTGAGTATTTCTGTTCATTCACCTCTTTTTACTCTGTTTATATACCACTGTATATGGGCAACTGGTTGTTGTCTTCTACAACCCGGTCTGAGAAGGGATCATCTCTTTGATTGAATTCACACAGTTTGTACACATTGCAACTCATAGTGATAAAATGCACTCATTTTATTATTGTTCACTGGCTTAAAACCCCCGCTGTATATGCGACTCAGATCCTCACCTCTTTTGCTCAGAACTGCCTATCTCCCACACTTCCTCTCTATCTACTCTAAATCCTCTCCTTGTCCTCATTAACTCCTCAGACATGCTCCTCATCCTTCCTCCTCTCATATGCAGGATCATCACAGGAGTTTTAGCATCAGAGCACTGAATGCCAAGCCCTCATCTGCTGAACCCCGCAGGGTGGCAGTTTAATAAACCATCGTTCCTACAAAGAGTGAAACACACAATCCCAACAAGCCTTGAGTGCTGTGTGAATCAGTGCGCACTGAGAGAGAGAGAGAGAGAGAGAGAGAGAGAGAGAGAGAATCATTTTAAAAGGTGGGGGATAAAATAAGAAATGGCGCAGGAGGTGAGCAAGAAGTGCCCCACAGCGAGGAGGAGTGGGTGGGATCTCATCTCGAGGCACTGCTCGTGATTCTACTTTGTTGGCTTGTTCTGTAAACAGATGATTTGTTGTTGTGCATGTCTGTATTCTGAGTTTATACAATCAAATCAGTGCCAACTTTGAGCCATTTATCAGGTGAAGGCTGATGTTTTTATTGTTCAACTCCAGCCTTCTGTAGCCCAGGGCTAGTTTCTAGCATTGTGTGGACGTTTATGGTTTTTTATTGCACAATTAAGCAAAAAAATAACAATAATATTCATCTAGAGGTTTTTGTGTCAGCACCAAGGTTGTAAGGCAAAAATTCACCCCGCTTTTAGCTCTTGCAAAGTTTTCATAAATAAATCCCAGTTCTCCATCTCTCAGATGGCCCCTTTTCCTCACCAGCCAGTATAACTGTGTCCATCTTCATTTTGGTCCAGAATAGATGGTCTGTGGCAGGTTTAAAAACATCCATCTACTGATGCTAGAATCATGGGTGGTCATAGTCTGGCAGAAAAACGTATCCTATTAAATAATAAATTATTCCTTAAAATTATCAAGAAAGATTGTACTGACATTGTAAAGATTGTTGATCAAGTGAATTAAAGATTAATTCAAGCTCTCTTTAGATTGGTTGTTGTCTTTGTTTTTTATTTTATTTGTCTTTGTTTTATTTATTTTATGTTATGCTTTGGGGGTTTTGCCAGATTTGAATCTTTGATACTTCTTTTGAAATGTTTACATGTTGGCTATTTTCTTGTAAAAAATAATAAAAGTTGTTGGGAAAAAAAAGGATTAATTCAAGCTCTTACTAACATAAACATCACTTTTCTTTAAAAAAAAAAAAAAAGCTGGAACAGTTCTAGGGGCAATGCCACCACTATAATAAAGTCATTCAGCGCCACTAATGGACCAGTCAGAACTGCCAAGCAGACACTGTCTGCCCCTCAGGCTTTATCCGTCCCATATGTCGGGTGTCATCTCTACCTATGAGCCCCATGGCAAATCTTCTACAGGCTGACAGGATCAACAGGCTCTGCCAGTAGGGAGTCTAGTCACTGATGGTGAGGAGCTGGGCTTCAGGGTCTGAATGTGACACAGAGGATTGGCCCTGAGCAAAGATCTTGATTTGATCTCCGGCATGAATATTGAACAACAGTTAATTCCCGTAAGAGTGAATTCTCTGGATTAAAGACGCTGTCATGGAAAGTGCTCTGCAGAGTCCCGCTGCTGAAGTCTGTGAGCAGGGATCATTATTTTGAGCGCTTATATTAAAATGGTTAAAAGTAAAACGCAGATTAAAAGATGCTAAATTGTGTCAACATTTAACAAGCACTGATCACATGGCATATTAAACCAAATCAAGAGTTGCATATTTATTCATAAAACACAAAGCCGACATGAGATTTTCATTGCCATGGAGATTCAAACCAACAGCCTGCGTGTCCCGAGGCAGTTTCCAGTCACATCCTACCATTAAAGTAGCAGAGTCCTAAAAGTAGACAAGAGGCAGACTGCAGTCCAGCTACACAAAGGCTGATCATTCGCCAAACCACAGTTCTGTGGATATCTTATATCACCGTGCTGTCAGCAGAGATGAATTATCACCTGGATTGCCAATAAACAGTTTCACTGTTGTGTTGTAAACAATTTGATTTGCCTGAGCCCTCAAATACTCAGTGTTCTGGCCCTTCAGTGAGTATCTAATGCCTCACAACGTCTCTGATAGGAGATCGCTCCAGGCACTCAGGTAGGGAAGGCAAGCATTAATTGATGACACAGCGGCCCAGCATCCTGCTTGGTGGCGTGTGTGAACCTCTGTGGTCACTGTCTGGAAAACAATCCATGCAGAAACTGGAGGGTGGAGTGATGAGGCTCGCTGCAGAGCCAAAACAACCGGCTATTCTCCGCAGTGTCAAAACAAGGTCATGTGGACGCAGCTCATAACACATCATTCCCACGCAAACAAGGGAGGCTGCAGCAGTATGCCGAGCTGCAGAGCGGCTGGCCGCCAGGGGATGAATGATTTATCTGCTGAAAGGGAGTCATACAGGCAGCTAATGGAGCTGGATGTACAGCTGCAGAGGATAAAGGGAGGAGGGGAGTAAAGACAGACAGACAGAGGCAGGAAACTGAAACAGAAGCAGACTCTCACTTCTTCGTTTTCCTTTATCGTGTGAGGCTAACAGGCCAGACAGCTGACACATGTTTTTGTCTATAGAGCGTCACAACAGAGAACAAGTGTGCAAGGTTCATGAGCTGGGTTTCATTTTATGCACATACAGGTTTATTTGTGTGTGTGCGTGTGTGTGTGTGTGTGTGTGTGTGTGCGTGTGTGTGTGTGTGTGTGTGTGTGTGTGTGTGTGTGTAGGCTTAAACTTGACACAACAGACTTAACTAAAGTAAGAACAAATTTACACTAATGGGTTCATTCCAGGCAGCTCACTGTTCTTCTACAGTATATTAACTTTTTCTGTTTTATGATCATGGCAGCTGAAAATGCTTGACAGTGGATCAGTCTGATCCTCTGACATTTCATCTGCTGCTCATATTTTCCACTTGTCCTTTCCCTACTAGGCCTTTTGCAGCCCCTCAGTTGATCCCCCTATCTTCAGCCTAAGTCACACAAGCCTAGAGACCAGTCAGCGACTCCCTTCCAACCACCGGTTGCTAGGGAAAATATTAATTCTGCGACTGGTTGGCGAGTGGTTGCTGGCAGTCACAAGGTGAAACTGGTCTCAAAGAGGTACAGGCCTGTGGTGCTACACCCAACATCAACTGTATTATTAGTAATTGCCCAGATATATGTTACTTTCTTCAAAAGATGACAGGTGAATTTGAGTTATGGAGGAAAATGTTAAAAATTTTACAATTAGCCCCAGTTTACTGTAGTGAAACTGTGAAAAGGACAATGCACACCAGAAATCGTTGATTGGAGCAGTGTGTCGCAGGGCTAACACAGAGAGACCTAATACAGTTACTATTTTTATTTATTCATTCATTTTTGCTACACTACCCGACCAAAATATGACCGCCATGGTTTTCCTCAGGCAGTTGGCTGGGAATTTAAAAATGATGAAAAAAAAAGCCAAACAAACAAACATGTTTATAATGATTGTTTGTAATCTCATGAAAATCCATAGTAGGAGCAGCTGGTACAGCACCTAGCTACAAAGATGTTGATCAAAGAAAGCGTGTGTCTGCAGAGTAACTGCAGACACACAGTGTACAGTGCTGTGGTTTTCTTACCTTTGCTCTCAAGGGCACCGCTGTAAGCATCAGCCACAAGTGATGGAGAGAATGGTGCAGCAAGGAGGGTGGAGGAGCAAGGGAGTGGAGAGGATAGATGGAGTGAGTCAGCCAGGTCATCCTGACCAACTCTGGACTGTTAACTGCACTGAGCCAAAGCTTCTTTGATAAACTTCCATCTGCTACAACCTAAGATTATAAAGCGAGCTGAAGAGGATGAACTGGATGACATAATACATGGGACTGAGCAGAGTTTTGAGTTTTATGGACTTCTACTGTTATTCTTTGGCTGATATGCAGTGGGGTACAAAACAAGCCTAAGACCACTAGTTGTGACACTTACATTCTGCATGCGCATTTTTCAATCTAACTGATGATACCAGCTTGTAAAATTTACACAAGTTTGTGTAGATTCTCAGTCATCAAGGTCATGGTAGTCTTGAGAGCTTGAAAAGAAGGCAGCTGGACTTCTTTAGGTTTTTGAAGATCTGCCATCCCAGAATAACTACTCCACAAGCCCATGGTACAACATAAGAAGGCCACCTCAAGACTTTAAAGGAGAAAGGACAGTCTATGGCGGATGAAGACAGAGAAGACAGATGGTGAACGGAGGTGGTGATTTATGGCACCAGCTATCAGCCACGTACAGTGCTGTCCTGAGATCCCTTGCCAGGTGTTTCAACCTCCAATCCCACCTTGCCTCAGGTGGCCCCAATAGCTCACACGATGGTGGGGCAGGGCAATGTCGCACAGAGGTTTCACCTGTCGGCCCTGGTGACAGGAATATTGCACACCTTTTTGACACCTTGGCTCATGTGATGGCTCACATGATCAACGGTGGGTTAACGGGGTGGCTGTGGCTCAGGAGGTAGAGCGGGTCATCTACTAATTGGAAGGTTGATGGTTCAATTCTTGGCTGCTCCAGTCTGCGTATCAAGATATTGAACCCAGCGTGGCTTCAGATTTGTTCGGGAGAAGCATGAGTAGTAATGGAGAGCAGAAAAGAACTGGTCTGTTTATCATTTAACGACCCTCAGGACTACATCCAGGGGCACAGCCCCCACTAGGGGTTTATTACCAGGGACACCCCTCTCCCCATCTGTTGCTTTAGTACTGAAGAAACCTCTTGGAGGTGAAATGGCTTCAAAAAACCTAAGGAAGTCCAGCTGCTCTCTTTTCAAGCGCTCAAGAAAACTTAGAGAAATTTTAACTCTGCATCACCGACACTTTTCTGCACTCCCCACAAACAGCCGGTTCTCTTTTTCTACTGCGGTGGCCCTCACTGGTTCAAATCATTGCACAGCTTATAAACTAGGCAAGGGAACAAAAATGGGTAAAACTTTTTGCATCCTCAAACTCTGTTAAGTATAAAAATCACATTTTTGCATTCAGCACCTGTGTGTTGTGCTGTTTTTTTAGCCGTGTATAAACTGCTGAGTCCTCTCTGAATTGGAGACACCACTGACCGGTGGAAAAATAATGGGCCATGGTGTACTGGCAGCGTTCACAGGCCATGAGGTTGGCAATACTGCAGCAGGCTGGTGATGAGTTTGGCTGACAGAGAGGGCTTTGAAAAGTAAAACAAAGTACAGTCATAAAAGTGTGAGGAATTTGTTCCAAAATTAGAAAGATTTATAGGGCATCATCAGTTACAGATGATCAATGTAAACGATGTTTGAGAAACAGAAAACATTTTACAGAAGCTGTTTAATAATCCAATAACTTTTCAAGCAGAACTTGTGTTTTGCAGGAGTTTGTGTATTTGCTCATCTTTATTGCTGTACAATATAGCACAGGTTTCCTGGTCCTGGCCCAGTAGTGCATGCATAATATCCTCTGAAAATGAATGGGATCCTAAATTGAAAGAAATCTTGTTTAACAAAGCATAATGTGACACAAACAGATCACAGATTTTTGTAGCTCAAACTGGGTGTCTGCTATCAGTAGTCTGTTTGATACAGGTACATGATACATTAAAAACAACTGAGAAATCTACACATGCAAATTAACCAAATTAGAATGCAAGCAAGAGAAGAAAGAAAAATCATTGTGTTTCAACCCCAGTTTAGCTGAAACACTGGAAAACAGTTACAAGTGTGAAAAAATCTATTACATTTAGGTCAAACAATATGGCACACACTGTTTAGCCAGAAGATCAAACTCACCTCCCTAGTATTGTGTAAGTTCTTCTCATGCCACCGTACAGCCACGGGGCCACTAAAGGCCTCCTGGAGTATCAGGCACTAGGATGTTGGCAGAAGATTCTTAAATAATATCAGAACCCGAGGTTTTCCAGAAGAACTTTGACTACTCTCATAGACCAGACTGCATTCTCCTGCTGTTCTCTACTCCATGATACTGATGCTTACATACCCACTGTAGGCACCGTAATTAGTGCTGCAGAAGCTCATCTTCTGCATCAGACCACACGGTCGAGCCTTCACCCTCACATGACTCTATCAGCTGTTGTCTTTCCTTGGGCCGCGTCTTGTAGATGCTAACAATTGCAATGCTGTTCTTGCTCAATTTTCTAGCCATCACAATTAGGCCCTTGCCAAATTCCCCTTGTTCTCCTGCTTAACTGTGGCATTTCTATTTTCAATACTTGCACAAGTTTTGTGTCTGAGGTTTCAGAGACGGGGGCATTTTGTGGCTCTGACTATTTTTGGTGGCGTGTTGCCACACATTCAGTGAATGACTGGGTGTTACTGTATCTTCAGACTACAGTGACTTTTTTGTCTGCCAGTGCATTGATTTCCCTTTTTGTTGTTAACAGACTTAGCCAACCCAGTTTGCCTTGTTTCTTGCAGTGCCCGAGGGTTTGTCTCATAGCAACACAGTCAACAATGCAACGCCTGTGCCCAAACAGCTGAACTGAACGTCTGCTGGATTACACAGTGTCATCATAACTTGGCAACACGTTACCAATCGGCTTTTGAACACCTGAAGCTGGTGCTCACTTAACGTTGATGTCTTGCTGCTCCACAACAGACGCAACCACAAAATACAGACTTGTTCCACTGTATTTGTGGAGAGCAGCCATCCGGAGCTAATTAGATCGTTTCCAAGATGTTGTCAAACTTTGCGTTGCTTAGCGACAAGGATGATGAAGCACACCTTTAGCCCTTTGAGCTCAGTGATGACTGACGCTCACAGCCGAGATGTGTGTTGGAGCAGAAGAACAAAGATGTGGGTTGATCACAACCTGATCTGAAGAGCAGGAGAGCAGAAAATCCCTCTTGTGGTCTTTTTAATCTTCATCATGTTGCCACTGATCAGGCGCCAGGTGGTCAACCTGCTCTCTCTCTTCCTCCTTTGTCTTTTTCTGTCTCTTTCAATTTCATTAAGGCTCACTCGCCCTCCCCCATCATTGCCTCACACACACACACACACACACACAAAAATTGGATACACAGGAATCACAGCAAAAGGAAGACGTATAACTTTTGCATGCAATTTGTGCAAGAAAAACATGTATAGCAGCACACAACTCATCTACACACTGATATGCATACACAAAAAGAGCAAAGACACACACACAGGTGCAAAGAGACACGCACACAGGTGGGCTGGAGCACAGCTCCCACCCTGTAATTAAATTCTGTGTCTCCCACCTGTGTTACAGAAGCAGATCTGACTCAAGGTAATTACAGGGCTGCAATGAAACAAAACAACAGAGGGAGCATGCACACACACGCTTACACACAAGCCACCTAAACCTCTTATGAGACACCACAAAAGAGGGAACGCACACTCACACAGATGCAGGCACGCTGCTACAGAGTCTGACGACACACACATTCACAGCAGCTATAAATGAACACAGCAGGAGGCTTACATCATCCTGCTCTGTGTTTCCCATCAGGGTTCCACTGTAAATCTGCTGCCTGTCATGTGTTTTGATGTCCTGCTGCTCTTCATATGCAACATCCTTCTATTACTGAATCATCCCGAGCTGCAGAGGAGCGCTTTTCCACTCAGTGCACGCAATTAGTGGTGTCCAGAGAAATCCAGAGTCAGTTTATCCCCTTTCATTCAAATTTCTGTGCAACTGCAAAGACAAATTTTTAAATTTCTCCCTAAATTCACCAGGCCACTTCATTCTGATCTATGCAGGCTGCTCAAAAGTCCAATAAAAACGGGAGATGTGGAAGAAACGAGAAAGATACTGACAGAAAATAAAGAATAAGAAATGATGATAGGAAGACGCAGTAAACAAAGACAAAAAAATGCTGAAGACGAGCATTTGTGGGTAAGCAAGAGATCAGCTGGCTAACAACTAACCAGCAACCAACAAACAAAAGTTTTCCTGGCAGCAGTGCGACTGCTACAACAATTACGCAGCGCATCGACACATGACGGGAATGTAAATGAAATGTGCAGGTCGAGGCAAATGCATTTACACCTTTGGAACCTGGTGCCAAACTGGGATTCATTGTGCTTTAACATCAAATCAAGGTTGCTTCAGTTATTTTGGCTTTCATCAGAGGTATCAATTAAACCCTGGTGGGAACTAGGATTATTTTAAAATGTGGATTTTGATCCAGTTTCCTGTTAATGCAGGTGCCTATGTTTCTATCAGTGCATCACTGCTCAGTTATAGTGACGCTATGCTGGATTACTTTTCCCTGTTTCCTGGTCTGTTTCTGTGTGTGTGTGTGTGTGTGTGTGTGTATATGTGTGTGTGTGTGTGTGTGTGTGTGTGTGTGTGTGTGTGTGTGTGTGTGTGTGTGTGTGTGTGTGTGTGTGTGCAGAAGGTGTCTCGGTTCGTCTGTGTGATGGTTATCATGGGAGTTGTCTGAACAGATGGGGGTTTGGTTATTCCTTAATGAATTCAATTACAGAGATGGGACCGTACATCAAAACTGAGCTCCCAGCAGAGCACCAGACTCATCTGCGGCTGCAGAGAAACAATTTGGAGCCTCTCGCTCCTCCTCCACGTGTTTACTGAGTCATACGCTGATCCAAAAAACGTCAAGGATTTATGTTTGGGAACCGGGGGACGACAGGAGCTCGGCGCTCTGTTGCGGCAGATTCAGCTGAGCTGTGGAGCCAAGAGGCTGGACGGCTCCACCGCCAAGACTAATTTCTTCATTTTCTACGCTGTTCAGACTGAATTAGTTCAGCACGCTCTCTCTCTGTAGCACTCAGCAGCGAGCTGAGGAGGGTTATTTCAGTGTCACATGGTGGCATTTTCCCAGCTATATTTCTCAGAAGATGACCAAGGCCACTTCGCACATTGTGCACATTGTGGTTTTTTTGGGAGGCTTTGTGTAAATGCCACTGTGGATGAAGCCTATTCGCAGTCAGGCCAACTGCCTAAGGGGCATCTTTTTAAACAAAATTTAGGACAGTTGCTAGTGCTTCTCAATGGCACCTGAAATGACTGAAAAGAAAGTCAGACTTAAACTTTCCAACTCATCGTCTCTCAGACTGAAGCTCTCTGTTTCATAAGAGCTCAACCACCTTTAATTGGCCTTCTTGACCTCCTAACTGCTTTGGTTTTCTTCAAAAGTTTCTTCAAAAGATTTTAAAGCCACTCGCCATTCACCCAGGATTACATGAGTGCAGGGCTAGGTGATACTCCGAAAAGCTTCTTGAGTGAATGGTAAGAACAGTGGACCAACTCACGTCCTGCTATTTCAGGGGAGCCACAAAGTCAGCTTCAGCCTCAGTTTCATCAGATGAGCTGATCTCAGTGCCAGCCTACATACCTGAAGACTCAAATAATACCCAACACGTGTAACTGGCCATAAGGTGCACCATTTAAGCTTTTAGCCTATCCACAGTTGCTGTAATCCTGCGGGCCACTTTGCATCCTCACCCCAGCTCCTGCTCTGGCATAATAATGTTATATTTATGTTCACTGATGACTGATCTGGTTTGTGCTGGAGCTGAGGTCTTCCTGCTCTTCTCCTTGGGATACATATGGCAGGGAGAAAGTTGGTGAATTGCAGTTCTGCAACTTTATATTGTCACACAGTCAAAAACATTATGGGAGATGGTGAGAAAAGTTCTGTTTTAAAACAAGTTAAACCTGATAATGGTTTGTCCTTCAGCTCCCTCTGGACCACAGACTCTCTACACTAGGAACATCTCAGCCCCCCCTCCCCAATGCACCTGTACCTGTCAGCAACATTCATCCAGATGACGGAAGAGAAAACAGGCACTGAGGGCAACATGAATATGTCTAATACACAATGGATGTCATCCACTGCAGAATAAAGAAGGTTAGCGAGGAGCCCGACTACAAGAGAGAGCGCGGGAAGTAAAAGAATCCCTCTAAGCTAAGGTCCCGGGAAATAATTGGGGTGAGGAAGGCAATCCGGAGGAAGGTTGTGGTGTTAGAGGAGGGATGCAGAGCCGGGGGGTGAGTTTGATATGCTGATGCAGGAAAACGCAGTGCGGTGAAGGAAGAGGGAGGAGGAGAGTTTGAGGGAAGGAAGGGTGGGATTATTAGGAAAATGGCTCTGGCGAGGAACGAGGCAGCCTGGTCCAGGCCTGGAAAAGGGAAAGAGTTTGTATGTTCCTGTACTTCTGTCTTTGTGAGGACCAGCTTCGGTTAGACCTTGGGAAAATGGACAGTTTAAGAAAAAAGACAAGAGCAGTATTGCAACTTAAAGACATTGACTAGGAAAGTGAGCGCAAGTTTTGAAAGATCAGGACTGTAGAAAAGTGAGGATATTTGAGAATGTGAGGGCAGTTTTAAAAGCTGAGGAGAGGAAACAGTTGGGGAGAGAAGTGAGCACATTTTCTGAAATGTGACATTTTAGAATGTAATTAATGTGAAAATCAACAATACCTTCAGAAATGAAGGTCTGAAAAGTGAGGCCATTGTTGAAAAGTTTTAGAAGACATAAGTATCAGTAAAGGCAGTTTTGAAACATAAAAACAGTTTTTGAAAGTATGAAATCTTGTCTTCAAGATGATTTTAACATCTTTCTGTTAAAGTTGAGCTGTGAATAAGTCAGCCTCAAGGTTGCCAATGGGGTTAGGCTTGTTATGATGAGGGAATGCATGTAGTTAGGGACAAAGGAATGCATTATGTAAATGATGGATCCTCACAAGTACAGTAGTATATTGTTTGCCAGGAAGGCTGGCTCACCTAGCAAAGGTGCCTTTGAGTCAAGCACCAACACACAAACAGACACACAAACACACACAAACACACACACACACACACACACAAACACACACACACAGCCTCCAGGGAGAAGTTAGCTCGGTGGCTAAACTGCAGCTGTCAGAGGGAGGAGACAGGAGCAAATAAAAAGGGGGGCATAGAATGAGATGAAGAAAGCAATGAAGGGGGGGGAGTGAGTGATGGAGCATTAGAAGAAAAGTTACTGATGTAGGGATATTAGAGGAGAAATGGAATGGGGTGGAGAAAAATGAGTAGGAAATGATGATGGGAAAACAAGCTGGAGGGAGGGAAGATGAAGAAAGAATGAAAGGAAGGGAATAGAAAATAAAATAGAGCAGGGATATTAGACAAATTACAAATGGAGGAATGCTTAAGAGAGAAAACATTAGGGGGTTGGTAAATAAAGGAGGAATATTTACCAAAAAGCAGGAGGGATGTTGGTTGAAATAATGGAAAGAAGAAAAGCACTGAATACTAAATAGGAAAGCAAATTATAGAGGGATAATAGGACAGGGAATAGAGGAGGGAGTAATATTAGAGAGGTGGTCAGCCCAGCATTTCACAGTTTTGTGGCTAAATGAAGGAACTGGAATCGCTGCCATCTGTGGATTCACTTGTGAGAGCCGACCACTGTGGGAACACAAAATCCCAAACTAAGAAAGCTGTCCCAGTGCACTCGCTGTATTGCACCATCAACCTTTATTTAACCACTTCTGTCAGAGGTATAAACTGCTCCACAAAAGATGAATGGCTTGAAGACATTTGTAAGACAGCAGTAGATGGAACATATTTGTCTTATGAATAAACTGTGTGAACTTACGGTCCCTCTTGCCAGCATGTTTTAGTCTACTTGCAGCTCTGCTTACATGTTATGAGTACCCGCTGGTGCGTGCATGGCCTTCAAGGTTAATTCAAGTTCACTTTAGCCCAGAGTCTCTCCCTTTTAATGTCTTTATTGGAGCTGCTATGTAACTCTGTCTCTCCACCTCCAGTGTAAACTAACCAAACAAACAAAAAAACAAATTCAATAACGGATCAACCATTTTGCTAACTGCATTCAGCGTCTCCATCTTTGCAGCCACCTGGCTGACATGTGTGGGCCTGTGGATCATTCTTGTTGGTGCTGGAGAGGTCACAGCAAAAGAACCGCATCAGCAAATTAAAGTACTTTTTTACTTGTAACTCTCACTTTCCTCATGAAGAGCCGAGTGTTTGCTCTGACCATCCTCGTAATAGTCGGCGGAGTGTCGGGACATTGAATTTAGCTGCTCCACATACACTTACTGGCCACTTCATTAGGTGCACCGGTTCAACTGCTCATTAATGCAAATCTCTAATCAGCCAATCACATGGCAACACCAAAATTTGGACAATAGAAGAAAAACATTGCCTGGTCTGATGAGTCTCAATTTCTGCTGCTGCATTGGAATGAGAATAAGCAACATGAAAGCATGGATCTGGTGGTGGTGTAATGGTGCGCACACTTTGGGCCCCTTAGCAACTAAGCATCATCTAAATGCCGCATCCTATCTGAGTATTGCTGACCTTTATGCCCTTTATGACCACAGTGTACCCATCTTCTGATGGCTGTGTCCAGCAGGATGATGCTGCATTTCAAAGCAGAGTTCACTGTACTCAAATGGCCTCCACAGTCACCAGATCTCAATCCAGTAGAGCACCTTTGGGATGTGATGGAAACTACTACACTGTGGAGCCCCTAAAACAAAAAAACTGCAGGAAAGATCGTGCTTGCTGCCCTGATATCGACACACCTTGTTTTCCTGAATCTTTACAACAGAGGCGGAGAGTGCAACAAAATCCACAAGACACATTATAAGGAAATACACCAGGTCATCCTTTGAGATGAGAGATCAGAGCAGATAAGATTACAATATAGAAAACAAGAGAAAAAAGAAGGAAAGACAAGAAGTTGGTCAGATAGAAACAAAGAGGGGTGTTGGGAAAAGGAGAAGAGAGGAAAAGGCTGAAATTGTTTGGATATACTGTGAGATTAAGGTGAAGGTTAAGATGAAGGAGTAGTGTGGGAGGAAGGAACGAAAGAGACCAGAAAAAGCACCTCAGGAAAGAAAAAAAAAAAAACTGCTTGTGCTTCTTTTTTTGTACTGGTGGAAACAGGAAGCGCAGAGAGGAAGTTTAGGGAAAGAAGACGAGGAGAAAGCCTCGCTTCTCTATTTTTAATCCCGGGTTTTTTTCCTCCGAGTCATGCTTAAAGAAATCTTGCTCATGAGAATTTCAAAAAATAAATAAATAAAAGCCTGAATAATTATTTTTAATCAACTCACATAAGGGACGTTTTTTTCAGAGGCAGAATGAATCCTTTCCCCCGTTTGCGCTCTCACTGTGGAAGGGCAAAAAGGTCGCAGACACTGCAAAAACAGCCAGCTTTATTCTTATTCCTCCCGCCTCCCTCTCTCGGCCGCGCTGTAAAGGTTAGAGCAAAAGTTTGGTGTCGGAGGAAGATTAAGTTTCAGTAAAACTTTTAAGTGTAGCGCGTGGGGGTGGGAGGGGTGTAGTTGGCCCTTGGGGAGAGAACAAGCAGGCAAGAGGGAGTGGGTGGAAAACTGAGGGGGGGCCTTAGAAAGCTGACCTGACAACACAATTACATAGCATCATAAAGCATGAAATTATTTTCCAGGGCGTCTTAGGAGAAAAGTCGGCCTGAAAAGGGGACACTAGTGTAGGGTCACATAGAGTGTAATTTAATAGTTTTGTCAAATGTTTCTGCTCCAAAAGGCCCGCGGCGCCCTCCTGTTTCAACTTAGCTTCAGATGTTGGTGAGAATTGACGGGATGGTAATTCCCCGAGACAGCTCAAGGCTTACGTGTGACATTTTCACGCCGTATAATAATCTGTTAATAGGACTAATTTAGATTCACCACAAATTAACTGGGCATACAAAATTGAATCTTGGGATTTCTCTCTCTTTTTTTTTTTGTTGCTAGTTTTAAAACAAGGTCCTCAACCAGTGACTTTTACAGACCGACATTTAACAGAGGATAATTAAAGGTCAGGAAATATTAAAGGACAAGCTTCAGTCGGTTATCCTCATTTATGTGGTCTTCATCATTTTAAAGAAGGTTACAGCCGAGGCCAGCCGGGCAAAATTAAAACAAATGATGGTACACTGTGAGGATTTTTTTTCCTTGTGGGTTTTTAAACTTTCATGAGATCTCATCTTATCTGTTTCATATTGGAAATTATCTTGCCAGCCCTGAAATATGAAGGTTCCTACTGTTTTAAGGTTTTCCAGATGTAATCCATTTTATTTAAACCGAGGGACAAACTAATAACAGCATCTGTTTAAAGACTTAATTACTAAAGAAATCTCCTTATTGCCTTATTTAGAAGTATTACAAAACCTAATTATTAATTCACACAAGAGAGTTTCTCATAAGAATTTTCTTTCTATTAGTCATTTATAAGAATCTCAACATTTTATTGGTGTGGGGGGGCAGCAGCAGACTTTGGAGTCGAAACTATTATGACATTAATATTTGTCCTCAAATGTTCCAGCTCAGTGACTGCAGTAATCCTGTGTCATGCAGTAACCCCATACACATTAAGACTTCATCCCAAGTGAAAACTGCAGTTCTCTGAAAAACAGAAACACGTTCTCAGTGAAGGTGACTGCTGGTTCACAGCGCATCCTGCAATACTGATCAAATTACCTGTCAGTTTTTTTCTTCTTCATTGGTACCTGCTGCATAAAAATTAGAATAAGTCACAGGTGTGACCTTTCCTCTTAATTCCAGCTGGAATGTGGCAAGACAAAACTAAGTCAGGTGAGGTGAAGTGATATCCATTAAACTTAGCAAAGATCTGTTTACAATGTTTAGTAACCAAATCCAGCATATTCGTGTGTGCCATTCAGGTTAACATTTGTCATATTTGTAAAGTTTATGCACTCTTGTATTTCCGTGCAGTGCAAGAGTCTCTCCTGAGTTTTGGAATACAGCAGGTATGTGTCTCTGACAGTGTGTGTCTGGGCACACTTTTGCTTTGCTCTTTGTATGGCCTCAAATCGCTATTCAGAAGTGAAGCATTTAGTCTGCATTTAGTTGGAAAACTGATCTGATTTTCAGTGTGACCTCCTCCTTTATTCGCCTCCTCTGTGGAGCTTAATGTGGCTTCCATTTAAAAAAGAAAAAGTACACTCAGTGCTATTTTTTTTTAGCAACAACTGCTTCTGGGAGTCTTCTAAAACACCGTGTGGTACATCAAGCATCGTCTCGAGTGGGCGTGATCAGCTCTGCCTGCCCTTTGAACACTGAACATGATGCAACCACAGCTGGTGCATTCCTGCGGTCATTTTATTCTCCTCTCCTCTGCTCTCTGTTTGATCATGTGCTCCATTCTCTGTATAAAGCTCCGCCCTCTTCCACACACACACACACACACACACACACACACAGAGCCGCTGAGTACACAGCAAGAGACAATAGTGAAGACAACTCGTTAAGGTGCTTGAGTTCCCTACAAGTCTAAATGTATCCAAAATCTCTTCAAAGGAGCACAAAAATAGTGGTTTGAAAACCCTGTCCAGGATGTACCCTGCTCATCCCAGCAGAGGCAGGGTACATCCTGGTCAGGTCACCAGTCTGTCACAGGGAGAACACAGCATCCATCCACCAGTATTGTTTTGTTACAGTCTTATGTAGTTTAGTTGATTTGAGTTTAAAAATCTTATGTGCAGAACTACTGGAGTCACAAAATAAAGGCTTTTCTTTAGTTTTCCCTGAGGTCATTTCATTTTTATGCATGCACCATCAGAATGACTTACAAGAAACAATAAAAAAAAAAATACCATAAATGGGGACACAACAAAGGCATGAATCCCTAATGCTGGCTGACACTCATAGCTTTGTAAGGCAAAGAAATGTTTGCCTCAAAAGGAAACAGCATGATGCGCAGAGGCTCAGCATACATTATCTGATGCAAAGTGCCGCCTCTGTTTCAAATTTCCTCCCACTCGGATGAGTGACTCATCTTTCCATAGAATATCTTCACACACAAACAGAGATAGGTTACTGGATGTCTCAGGGAACAACAATGCTTTCAGAAAACTGTAAGAATGCACGGGCATTGAATGACCCAGCAATGCCAGTGAGCCTTCTTATCTCGTGAAAAGCCGTGTCTTGGTGCCTGATCTAACGCAGCTGTCTGTTATAAAAGTTCAGGCTCAGTTTAATTCCACGTGGAAATAATGAAACAGAGACTGAAAAAGTTAATGCCGACTATTTGTGTGAGGCGAAGAGCCCAAGGGCTTTAAAGCAAATCCTCAGTCCAAAAGAACAGAAGAAAAAATAGACCAAAGGTGACACATAAAAGAATAACATTTATTCAACAAACTTGTATAATTTGGGATGAAAATTGAACTGAACACAAAGTGAGACTGTCTGTATGACACATACTTTCATATTTGGCACTAAAAACAAGCTGGTTCGCGTTTGTTAGTCAAGCCTCAAGTTGTTTGTCAGAAGTCAAATCCATTCCAAGCAACAGAAACAAACGAGCACACGTTCAAAAATCATGCTTCAGTTTTTGTTTATTGATAAATTTCCTACCAAGTGGCGTGCAAAGGCAGCCATGTTGCATACCTGCCTTTGCTTACTCCACCCTTGTTCGCATTATGCAGAGCTCTCTGCAGCTCTTTGGTGGGTTCAGGCTCTCGCTGTCTTCCAGGGGTTCCCGCTCCCAGAAGACCAGAAGCTTTTCTCTTCCTTCCATAGCTTTTTGACAGTGTAACAGCATCGGGGCCACTTTCATTTTGACTTCTGTTTCTCAGTGGGCGTTGTTGCTCCCATGTTCATTCCTCTCCCTGAATGATTTTCTCTGACAGCACTATCAGCGCTGCCTTTTTGAGCTCATTTTCTGTGACAGCAGTAATTTTTTGTCTCTTTGATTCGATTTATCTGGATGTTCTCCCTGCTTCATTTGTGAGCTAAAGATGCTCACAGGAGAGGCTACAAACTTGTTTTCACTTCTCATAAATTTACAGGGGTTGGACAATGAAACTGAAACACCTGGTTTTAGACCACAATAATTTATTAGTATGGTGTAGGGCCTCCTTTTGCAGCCAATACAGCGTCAATTCGTCTTAGGAATGACATATACAAGTCCTGCACAGTGGTCAGAGGGATTTTAAGCCATTCTTCTTGCAGGATAGTGGCCAGGTCACGACGTGATGCTGGTGGAGGAAAACGTTTCCTGACTCGCTCCTCCAAAACACCCCAAAGTGGCTCAATAATATTTAGATCTGGTGACTGTGCAGGCCATGGGAGATGTTGAACTTCACTTTCATGTTCATCAAACCAATCTTTCACCAGTCTTGCTGTGTGTATTGGTGCATTGTCATCCTGATACACGGCACCGCCTTCAGGATACAATGTTTGAACCATTAGATGCACATGGTCCTCCAGAATGGTTCGGTAGTCCTTGGCAGTGACGCGCCCATCTAGCACAAGTATTGGGCCAAGGGAATGCCATGATATGGCAGCCCAAACCACCACTGATCCATCCCCATGCTTCACTCTGGGCATGCAACAGTCTGGGTGGTACGCTTCTTTGGGGCTTCTCCACACCGTAACTCTCTCGGATGTGGGGAAAACAGTAAAGATGGACTCATCAGAGAACAATACATGTTTCACATTGTCCACGGCCCAAGATTTGCACTTCTTGCACCATTGAAACCGACATTTGGCATTGGCACGAGTGACCAAAGGTTTGGCTATAGCAGCCCGGCCGTGTATATTGACCCTGTGGAGCTCCCAACGGACAGTTTTGGTGGAAACAGGAGAGTTGAGGTGCACATTTAATTCTGCCGTGATTTGGGCAGCCGTGGTTTTATGTTTTTTGGATACAATCCGGGTTAGCACCCGAACATCCCTTTCAGACAGCTTCCTCTTGCGTCCACAGTTAATCCTGTTGGATGTGGTTCGTCTTTCTTGGTGGTATGCTGACATTACCCTGGATACCGTGGCTCTTGATACATCACAAAGACTTGCTGTCTTGGTCGCAGATGCGCCAGCAAGACGTGCACCAACAATTTGTCCTCTTTTGAACTCTGGTATGTCACCCATAATGTTGTGTGCATTGCAATATTTTGAGCAAAACTGTGCTCTTACCCTGCTAATTGAACCTTCACACTCTGCTCTTACTGGTGCAATGTGCAATTAATGAAGATTGGCCACCAGGCTGGTCCAATTTAGCCATGAAACCTCCCACACTAAAATGACAGGTGTTTCAGTTTCATTGTCCAACCCCTGTATTTCCTACATGGCAAAAAAAAAAAAAAAAAAAAAAAAACACCTCACAGAAGGCCTCAGAAACCACTGTAGATTAAACTAGGATTTATTAAGGGTTAACTAATCTGAAAGATTCACTATAAACAGACATGAAAACAGTTGCTAGCCTAGCAACAATAAGGCTTCAAACAACCCATAATGCAAAGCATATCTGAACTGTCTGCTTGATAATATGACAGTCCTCACTTGTATTTAGGCTAATACTGAATACAATATATACTTCAGAGCAGTGCAGAGCTCTTGGTTGGTTTAGCTTTTTCTGTAGATTTAGTGCAGGTGCTAGATCAAGCAACATGACATCTTTTGACGTAAGGTCAAGCTGGCTCTCCAAGTCTCCTTTAGTCCGGGAGGTGAGGTCCAAGATCTCCATGTGAAGTCTCAAGCTTGCAGTTCTTGTAGTAAGCATAATTACTATGGTGATTAATTTTGTTGCTGCATTTTTGTTTGTTTGTTTTCATTGTATCTGAAACCTAAACCTCCTTTGGTGCTCTTTGGGTCTTGGCTATGCAGAGTGAAGGACTTTTGGGGAGCATCCAGTGCAGGTGTGTATTTAGCACTTGTGAATGCTGACTGACTGAAAAGGAGCAGGAAAGGGAGCAACAGCAGAGTTCACTGAGAAGAGGAAGAAGCGGAGAAGAAGGGAAAAGGAAGCAACGAGACAAAAAGAACACACACAAGAATAGCATACTTTGCTGGTGCTTTCAGATATTTTGTTACACCATCCCATGGTGACCACAGCTACAATACACTTGTGGTCAGAAGTTTACATACACTCATCTTAGGCACGAATGTCATGGTAATTTGGGGCTTTTAATGATTTCTTTGAACTGTTCTTTGCCCAGGGTGGGATACATCTACAATGTCTTAACGAGGCCAAGGCCTATTAACTTCTCATTAGTGATCATGATTAACTACAACTGGTAGTTTCTCTTTGCCAACATAAAAAGGACTTGTTTGCCAGCACTCACTGGCTTGACCAATACATCAGGAACAACCCAGCAACCGCCAAGGCTCAAGCCTGCCATGAACTGGAAACTGCTGGAACACCAGCATCACTGTCCACAGTGAAACAAGTTTAGATCACTTGGGCTGAGAGGGTGCTGACCAAGGAGCAAAACCCTGCTCCAAAAACGACACCTTCAACTGTCGAGCATGGTGGTGGTGGTAGCATCGTGCTCTGGAGCTGTTTTGTTGCCAGTGGTACTGCTACATTGCACAAAGCGAATGGAAGAATGAAGGAAGAGAACTACCTCTAAATTCTTCAACTTCACCTCAAATCAGCAGCTCGATGGTTGAAACTTGGACACAACTGGGTATTCCAACAGGGCAATGACTACATTCATCAGAACTGGTTCAGGAATAATGGATAAAGCAGGCAACATAAAGCTGCAGGAATGTTGCCTGTTGGATTACAATTATAAGGACTGGCTTTAATTCTTTGATGTGGTCTAGAATCTTTAGAAGCACCAGGCCAGAGGTAGCCAAAAGGTAGCAAAACTTTAGTTTAATTTCTAAATGCAAACAGCAGTGTGTTTAACCCCAGTAGGTTTTGCAAGCAATGATTCTTTGCATGCATGGGTCGGCTTTTTGATCTTGCTGCTGGTTGGTGGGGGTTTCATAAGTGTTACCCAAATAAAAGAAATCACCCCTCATAGCCCGCTGCATGCTGTCGCACAGTTTCACGCAAACATACCATCAAGATAAAAACTGTACAACGTCCCCAGGTCTGAACATGCCCTGGATTTTTACTCCAGACACCTACAGTTGTTGCTTTTTGTGGGTGTCTCTACATTCAGTTTTGTCGGCATACACCTTTGGGTCAAGTTCAGATGACTCCCCCATCTCTTAGGGTCCCTTGTGGTATGTTTTGGGTCACTATTTATCTACACAGTGAAGCAACCTCTGTTTCGGAAGTGTGCGGAGCTATGAATTCAGATTGCTTTGATCACATCAACAAATAGTGGAAATCATGCAAGCACATGTATGACAGTAATTCAACCATGTTTGACAGATGATGTGGCATAGTATGGATCATTAGCTACTCCTTTCACTGCACGTTACTGCAAGTTTATTTTGGTTTCATCCGTCCAAAGGACCTTCTTCCGTCATTGGACACGCTTTTTTAAAGATATTTTCTAGTCTAGTCTTAAGTAGCCTCTGTTCTTAAGTGCTATCAGATGTTCACATCTTGAAGTAATCCATGTTTTTTGATATTCAAAACAATATCTCCTGACTGTAGACCTAAATACTGACCCGTTTCCTGCTTTATTTCCTACGTTATTTCACTGATAGGTCTTTTTATTTTTCTTCCCTTGTATCAACTGCGCATTGATATTTCCCATGAACATTTTCAATTTTAACTTTGAGTACGCAAGTGCACAAACACCTTTATTTCCTCAGTTTGTTGTGAAATAATGAGAAAATGACGACACACCACACTTTGTCATGAAAAGCGCTCATCACACATTTGTCCAGTTAGTTTTGAGCCTGTGAAAAAGGGTTGTAATTTTAAGACATTAGTGTAATATTTTGTTGAAACGTTGATTTAAAGCTGAGAGACAAATCCATTACAGTGTACAGTGGAAAAATGTAAAAAAATACTACATAATGAAGGGAACATGATGGACTCAAAGAACAGCAGACATGATGTAGAAAAGGCATTTACATGGTCACTCGACATTTCTCAAAAATATAACAAGGAGGAGACAAATGTTTTTGTCCATTTAGTGTGTTTTTATTGTAGGGGTAAAGGTACACAACATCATGTAGATGGAACATGAAGATTTAGCAGCAGCAGCAATCAGTCAAGGTGAACCAAGATGCCTCATTAGTGAAAAGGCCACACTTCACCACAAAAAAATAGACCTACTCTGATTGAACTCCCTTGTTCATTTGGAAAATATAATCTTGCAGAGAAACTATTTACACATTGACTTTGAATGCCTCTGTAGCCTGCAACAGGACATTGTAAAGGACATTTAATGTAAATCAGATGATCGATAACAGATAAGCAATTAGGTCAAGAAATAATTAAGACAAGTTCAAACCAGGTCAACAGAAAAATCAAAACAAATCAAAATATCATATTTCATATATTTAACTCAGCCCGAAATTAAAATTACATCCTTACACACTCGTGCATAACCTGTGATTGCTTAAATATATCAAAGGCAACGTGTATGTAATACTTTGGGTAAAGCAGGCAGCACGTGTCTGTCTGCTAAGCAGCTAAGGCATTAATAAATACTGATCTGAACTAGAAAGGACTAAACTTGGAAAATACTGATGATTGATCTCACGCTACCTGCTTGTTTCTCAAGGATGCTATAGTTGAGAGGAAGTCGCACACAGTTAAGTGTTATCAAAATGCACATTTAAGGAGAAAAGGTTGTGATCTGCTTGTTTTTGTTGCATTCCACCACCTGAGGGACAAATTCTTGATCATTCATCCCCTGATGAGCTCCAAGCAGCCTACTGATTAACACTGGTTTGGTATTTTGCAGGTCAGGAGAAATATACTTTAAAACTGGGCCCAGTTAAAAGGTAATATCTGTTTAATATGTCTACATTTATGACCACTGTTTCTGCAGCATTTGAGGAAGTACTCTCATCAGCCACAACATTAAAACCAACCAAGGTCCGGTGTTCATAACCTTACAGGTCAGAGCTTCATGATGCATTCAAATGTAGTCAGATGTATTCTGGCTGTCCAAAAGTTAAGGTCGATTTTACCTCGAGCTGCTAGAAGTTGATGTACCCACGATTTTATTCATTAACTGTTCTGTCAGTAGAAACAAGATGTGCAGTTTACAGTCAGGTAAATCAAAAGAGCAAATGTTGCCAAGTGTCTACCAGCATAGACTCATTTGATTCATTAACAGGTTGTTGCAGTTCTCCTTTTAGCCTAAACCGTCCAAGTAAACCAGTTCTAACTGGAAGCACAACTCCTGATTGTGCAGTGTTATCACTGCATTCTGCCAGTGTCCTGCACTGATAAACACATACGCAACACTCATTTCCACCTAAACATCTCTGGTAGCATCCAAGCACTGTGTCCTCCCAGTTCAGTCCAGCTGGGACACCAAATGGAGTGAGGGGCTTAATGATTATTTACTTGCACGCGTTCGTCCTGATGGGTATTCCCCATTCTGCTCGATACTGCAGCTTCCATCTGTAGCCGCAGCCACTTAGTGTCCCTGATAGTAAACATTTCATTCTTTTGGGAGATCAAAACTGTCCGCACTCGCGGGGCTGCCGCTAGAATCCATCGTCGTAATCTCCGTCACAGCCATAATCTGGAGGGTGGCAGACACAGAGAGGAATTAGATACCAAATGCACAATGCTAAGCTGGTGCTGAAATCTGATGCACTCTGGAAACCACATGAAATGTGTCAGTGGAGACGAGTTGGTAAGATTTGAATAAAGACGTATCAAAGAACTTCAGACCGTTTTATTTGGGGGATCGGGGAACCTTTCACTTTCTTTCTTATCCTAAAGGTCAGGAGCCAAACGGCATTTCTGAGAAGCTTTAACAAACTTTGCTCAGATCTTGGGAAATAGCAGTCAGTCTCAAGTCAGTAAGAAATAATTTAACTTCCACAGCAGCCTCTGAGCTGCATGCACATGCATAAAGCCTGGTGTTACAAAATGTGCCAAAACTTTTCAGACCACAAGGTTTTTAGATTCTCTTCTACTATTTCTTTTATGAAGTTTACCCACTTTTACTTTTTGTTGATGTGGATAGAAAAGTTTTGTCTTAATATTAAGATTAAGACAAAATAATTGGATATTGTTAAGGTTTAAAGTCAGAGCTGGGGTCATTGCTGGCAAGAAAACCAATATGGCAGCTGCACAAACAGTTCGGCATGTGCGATGCAGAAACCATAACAGTGCCTACATCCATTTTTTATATACAGTTTATGCTTGCAACTGTAGTTTAACAATAAGAACTAAAACTAGAGGACGTAAATAAGAGAGACACCCAAAATTTTGGTTTTAAAAGATGTCCTTGTGAGTACCCAAGTGGAACTACATGTACTCGACAGATGATGATAGTAAACATGCTCACTTTTCACAGATTTGAAGCAGGTTAGCACAATGAATTCACAGAGATTCTCTTTGTGCTTCAGGAAGAGCAATGACAGGTCACGCTTCACTCAGCTGGAGAGGAATACTGAAACTGTTCATTACCCAGCAGACTCTGGTGTCATCTCCAGCGTCCACAGGCGTCCATCTGGCTCAACTGTCCCCAAGTGTCTGCCAGCTTCAGAGACTGGTAGAGGCTGACCCTGACCTTCTAGCTAAGTATAAACAAAGAGCCCCCCCCCCACGGGAATCAATTAAACTGCTCAGGACTTTTTTATTGCAGCAGAGTCAGGCCTTAAAGTTTAAGAGGCAGAGACATAAAGTGAAGAAATTTAATCTTACCGAGGGCTCATTAAAACGTGCCAGGAGTCTGAGCAGAAAGAGAGCCAAGACCCAAAGAGGCAGATTCATTAAAAAAGCGATTCCAAATGTTTCACAGTCCAGACACACTTTGGCTCCCTGAGAAGTGACAAAGCAGTCTGCCACTCTAAGTGTCAACTAAAGTCAAATATTAAGATGAAGTGATGAGAAACTGCAGTGGATTCTCCCTTTCATCAAGGATCATTTTCCTCCAAGTTAAAGACACTGCCCGTCTCCTGAGTTCAATTTGCGTTTTATCAGTCCACTGTGATTTCTCATGAACAATTAGTCCACCTAAAAAAACTGATAATTAATCGTATATTTAATGCAGCAGTTATTGTTAGCATAGATGCAGCAGCTCTACTCTGAGACCCTGTGTCTGAGCTCCTCAGCCTATCATTAAGGCTGAATCCAGATACCCCACGGAGGAAGCTTTGTATCAGCGATCTATTTCTGTCACTACCCACAGCTCGTAGCCATAGAGGGTGGGAATACAGATTGATTGGCAAATCAATGGTTTTATGGTGTTGAACCAGATACTTACTCTGGATGGCATTACCTTGGCCTCCAGTAACACTGTGAGAAATCCTGGAGTCATTTTTGACCAGGATATGTCCTTCAATGCACATATTAAACAAATATGTAGGACCGCTTTTTTGCATTTGCGCAACTGGCCAAGCGCTGACAGGTTAAACAAAACTGCGTGTTAAAACTCACCGTTGCCGCCCAACATCTCCAAGGCACTGACACAAGTCTCGTCCTCCTCATCCTCTTCCTCGTCAGCGGGGACGTCGTCATACACGACTGGCCCACTCTCCACCACCACGCCGCCAGCCGGCGCTTCAACGGGCACCGGCAGGGGGTTGGAGCAGGCGATCTGTGCAAACAGAAAATATTGTTGCTTGTGAGCAGACATGCATCGTGGAGTATTTTTAATATTTTCCTCGGCAGGACACAAGTTTGCCATCGGGAAATCTAAGCCAGATCTGATCTGTATGCCCACTTCCTTTAAATGAAAAAATAACAAACAGTGTATATCAGTGATGGTGTGAGCTGTAGGGCAGGTGAGAGGTTTCATTTGTTGCAGTTCTCCACATATGACTAAATACAGCATCAGAGTGTGACCACAACCTTATCGTAACACCACATTATTACCTCATTTTAGATTCTGCCTTTTTAAATCTGCATAGTCCACATTGTACTTGGTATCATATGAAAGGATGCGAAATTAATCAGAGCCTCGGGGTAAAAACACCCTTCAAAGTTCATAAAAAAAAGGAAAAGGCCTGTGAAATTAAAAGTGAAGGGGTAAGGGTGAGCGCAAGAGACAAAAATGTAATTAGAGTGCCCTTTTTTTTTTTTTAACATTTCACCCTCTTCACATTGTCTAGGTTGAGCTGTCAAATGTTTCACGCATAGATGTGACAAATTCCCCCTCCGGGGCAACTGCAGGTGATTCTATAAAAGCAGAGTCTTTCCAGTTGCATGCTAGGAGGCAAAAACAGAGTTGTTTTTGATCAGAAATCAACCCACCTGAAACTGCAGGATATGTAGGCAGTATGACGGCAGCAGCGGGAGAAAGCAAACAAATGGTTTTTGGGCGGGTGGGGGGCTGGAACAGTGGAAGGAAAGGACTCTGAGGGGACCATTTTCCAACAACGGAGCCAATGATGAAACAAATGTCAGCAGCAGAAATTCAAAGCTGCCTTCTGTTATGAAAGGTGCATTTTAGATTTCAGTAACACCCATCAAGCACCCAGAAGTAATCGCTACACTTGGGACGCCCCACTACAAACACCACTCAAGGATAACTTGAGTAACACAGGAAGAAAAACCCGAATTAGTCTCCAACCGCCCCCACAGACCCTACTGCCAAGCATGCGTGGAATGCTCTCAAACAAAGCCGGCACCCCTAAACGCAAAAGGACCCTTTCTGCTGCCATCATCATGCTGCCAGACGTTACTGCACTGGAACGCAGACATGCCCAGAGTTCCTACTGCCTACACGAGGGGTACCTGCATAACGTTACTGGCATGGATGTGAGAGAACATACAAACAAGTGGAAAAACTTGAGGGACAAATATTAAACCATATTACGGTTGATCGGTGTATTTTTGGAAAACGGCCGTTATTAATTTTCCTTTTTTTGTGCATGAGGTGAGAATCTTTAAATGAATGGTTTGTTTTTAGGTTTCTACTATAGCTGCAGCTGGCTAAACAGAAGCTTAACTGCAATTTATGGTGGCTCTTTGAGCTTCTCCATGCTGCGCCTGCAAACAGAAGAAACACAAGCAAAGAAGAAAACACCAAACCAAAAGCAGAGGAGCAGCATTTAGGAAAATAAGGAAAGCTGCGAGCAGGAAACAGGACCAGATATTAAAACGTGCCGACCATGATCCAGGCGGGGGAGCTTCTGTTGTAAGGGCTGGATCTTCTCTGCTGTAGTAACAACGAGGAGAATGTTTTGTCCATCCAGGCCTAATAAGTCTCCTACCACTGGGAGTGAAGTTAGTGACTCGCTCCGCATGTTTGGTGTACGGCCTGATGTCGCCGATGTCAGTGTGTCAACATGACTCCATGGTAGCAGAACCAAATTAAACTCAGGTGCACTTAGTACACCTGGTGACGATACATTCAGCCCTGTATGACAAAGAAAATTTCCCCTTGGAAAACACTGGAGTGCATCCAGTCTCATTCTGAAGAATCACTTCTCAACTTCAATCTCAGTTTTATGTATTTAGCTTAATGATGAAACTCACACATATCAAACAGACTATTGCACCAGGGAGGGCGGATGTGCATGGGCTTATTTTACCTTCTTTCCAGCCTGCCATAAGCTGCAGAATAATACCCCATCTAAACGGAGGCGCACCTTGCCCGCTCCAAATGCTGCCGATCTCTTTAGATTTGGAATAACAATATTTTCTTTAGAGGGAACACGTCATGCAGTTTTACAACCGCAGCTACAAGGGAACCTGCACATTATTGCTTTCCTTTGAGCCAGGGCTAATTATAAAGCTGGAGCAGAAGCAGGTGGAGGGTCCACAGTGTGACGGAGAGATATTTCTTTTCTCCTCAGCAAAAGCCTGTTGGAGTTCCTGCTGGGGCCTTTCGTTCCTGCCATCTCCTCCTTCAAGTCACCTTTCATTCCCTCCTCCAGCCTTCCTTCCTTTCCTCCCACCTTTCTTTTATTTTCTCCTTTAAAAAAAATAAAAATCTGCCCACATCCTTTCACACCGGATCCTTCTCTCCTTTTGTTCCTTTTATAATAAACCGTTTCTTGTTTTGGCTTAGATTTAATTTTTCCATCCTAAGATTGGATAAATACCTAAAGATTGTACAAGGAAACAAAAACAAAAACAACACCCCCCCCCGAAAATATCCAGTTCAAAAACGCAGTGCTATCCTTTTCCTCTCTCTTTTGTCTGTTCCTGTTCTTGCAGTGGAAACCAGCTGGCTTTAACCTCCCCAGCTCGTCACATGAGCTAGACGCCTCATTAGCTGCCGTGGAACACCGGTCATAACGTGGGGAAAATAAAAAAATAATTAAAACGAAAACATAACGGCATAAACACGGTGCTCCAGACTAATTAGGAGGTGAGAGCTGTTAAATGGGTCAGGATAAGAGGAGAGGAAGCTGTGGCGAGGGACAGACAAGAAGTTTCTTTGTGCTGGTGTGAACTATTAGGCATTACTGCTGGTAATTACACACAGATAATGTTGCACTACAAATATCATGCTGCATGTTCAAAGCGGGCTCTACAGCAGTGGAATATTTACAGTTTTGGCTGACTTTAAGTTTCGGCCCTCTAACAAGGCAACTGCTTGTTAGGAGTGAGAACGCAACCGGGGAATACGAGCCCTCAGAAGCTTTTATTGGTGTGAAGATGTAGACAACGGATAGCCTGCAGTTACTTGTGCACAGGATAACTTTTTTTTAAAAAAAAGTAATGCAATGCAATAATTTGGAAACCCTATAATTTAATTGATATTATTTTGCCATAGATATGTGTTTTGAATTTGATGCCACCAACACATTCAGAAAAAAAAAGCATCCCAGAGAGGCTGGCTCTTTCTGAAGTAAAGACAGGGAGGGAGTTCACCACACCTTGATAGACTGCATGAGCAAATTCTTATTATTTTACAATGTAATGAATTTGGGGATTTTATGATATCGTTAAAAGATTCAAAGAATCCAGAAAAATCTGTATGCAAGAGACAAGGCCAAAAAGCAACATTTTTTGATTCCCTCAAACAACATTACATTAAAAACATGATTCTATAGTGGAAATCACTTCACGGGTGGGGGGTAAACGGGGCTGTCACTTCATCTGTGGAGTGGACTGAGGCGAAGCGGATAACTGTGCCATGACCTGACCAATAAAAATGTGAAATTCTTACAGAATCTATAGTAAAGAGTCAGTGTGTTGTTTGTAATACTGACTGGAGGCAGTTACACAATTTGAATTTCATTTACATACTTGTATGCGTTATCAGCATCCATGTGTGAATTCATGTGAATGAAGAACTCAAAAGAAAATTACACACAGGCTTTTTGTGCTTTCATCTTTGTGCATCAGTTTTAGGACAGTAAAGGTCTTCTCCTGGGGTGAATGAGGAGGTCACCGTGTTTCTGCAGGACGAGCTAAAAATGGTGCACATTGTGTGGTTCATCGCTGTCCAGAAAGCTTCTCTGGGAATGCTACTTCAAATAGATTCGGCCTTCACTTGCCAAGACTATTGCTTGCATAAGCAGGCCATAGCTGCAACCCCAGTGAGGCTGTTTGCAGTTCAAAGCCCTTCCTCCTGTGACCTCATCACCCCTTTCAGATTTCTAAGCCTCTTTGAAAATCCCCACATCTCTTAACTGAGCTGTCTGCTGCCTCCTCCAGCCTGATGCTCAGCCTAAATGGGACTAGACGTAGAGGGGAAAGGGCAGCGGAGAACAGCTGGGCCAGTTTCAAGTTCTGCGTAGTAAACTGATCATTTCCTGCCTCGGCTGGGTATAAAAAAAAATGTACAGACTAATTGCTGGGTCACTGGAGAGCGTGATGGAAATCAGTTACTGTAAAGCAATGAACAGAAACAGAAAAGGTTGGCAAGCAACGCCCAAAGCACGCATCTCTCTGCAATCTGGCCCTGTCGCTGGAATGAAATGGCAACATTACATAACATGAGCTGTGAGCTGTGAGCAGTTGCAGCCAATGGCGACGGCCGTTTGCTTCCAGTTCCCAAGGGAAGGTAAGGGGGGGTTGCTAAGTAACAAGCCTTGTTGACCCAGCCCCTTGTGGCAATGTTTTCTTCCTAGTTGACAGAGCCTAAGCTCCCTGAGCTACTCCATTCAGAGCTGCCAGCAGCACATGATGGAGAGGGAGACAAAGGCTGGGAGAGGAGGAGGAGGAGGAGAGGGGAGAGATGAAGGGATTGGAAGGAATGTGGAGGAAAGAGAGGAAATCTGAAAAGAGTGACGGGAAAAGAGGAGAGCAGCGGAGTGAAGCAATAACGGGAAGAAATGAGGAAAGAGAGAGCAGGCAGAGACTTTGCAGGACTCAAGGGAATGATGCATAAAGTGAAATGAAGAAAGAAAAGAGTGGGAGATTTTAAAAAGCCAACAATTTGCTGGCTTAGCATGTTCTTCACCAAGTTTTAGCTGCAGCTCACAGTTTCAGAGACATCTTTAATTTCCTCAACTTAGAAACACAACTTTCTTTTTGAACATCGTTAATATCACAAGAGCCCAATGGTTTTATTCAAAGACGTGAACAATTTAGTTGAAAGTTGTTTTGGTTTATTTTTTTTTATTATGTTTTTTTTAAATTATTTTCATCTACCCCTACCAGCTAATCTGCAGGGACACTTGCTTGTCACTGAAAATGTGACAGTTTCACCCACCAACTACCAGTGGGTCATGAACAGCAGTTCACCTGCAGCGCATAGAGCAGACCTCTTTTATGTACAGTCAAAACGCCAGCTTAAAATCATGTGTGCACGCTCACTAAAGTTTGGATTTGGGCCAGTCTTCAGAGCTGCATCTCACCATCTTTTTTTTTGCCATTGTGTCTCCAATGGCAACATTGTGGCTCTTATAACTCATGATGTTTCTCAACAGTTAACAATCGTCGACTGCTCTGTTCTGCACACAGGCCACAGCAAGAAGTGAGGAGATGGAGCTGCCCGGAGGAGAGAAGCGCTGATCTAACACCAGGCATTTGCTGGCAGCGGAGCTCATATTTTATACTTATGATTCCACTGACAGAATTTCTCATCCGCTTAATCCTGTAAATAGTCCCGACTGCCAGTCAGCTGATCTCATCTATAAGAAAGTAACTCTTTTACTTCCCAAACCCCGCACACCTAGATGAACTCCTGCTGCTTCTCTACAGAGTGGTAAAAAAAAAAAAAAAAAGGAGGAACATGGAAAAAGTAATGAAGAGAGAGAGAAATAAATTAAATAAGAAATAAGAATGAGAAGGGATCAAGAGACTGTTAGGGATGTGTAAAATGAGATATGGAAAAAAAGTAAGGCTGATGGAGTCAAGAAAGCTAAATTTAAGACTTTGAAACTTGTAACGACACCCTCGACTTAAACGAAGTCCAATTTAAATCAAATCAAGAATCAAAGCAGAAGGGAATGCCCCATTTCTGAATGGAAAGTTATGAAGCTATAAATGGCCAGAATGAGGACGTCTGGAAACTAACTGTTCAAAGCCGAGAAGTCTAACTGGGTTTAGCAAAGCTGATAGGACACGTTAGTAAAAGTTAACGCACTCTCTGATCGGCAACTGGCCAACAGAAGCCTATCACTGCAGGGTGATAATAAAAAATACCCCTGAAGCTGCTGTTTAAGACATTTTAATGTTCAAGTTCAATGGGGGGGGGGGTCAGTGGCCTGAAGAAAGAAACAGAGTAAAGCAGGAGTAATAAGAAAAGGGCAAACAAAGACACAGAAAGCTTCACCCCTCACTCAGCCTGAGTCATTTACTGCTGCCTGCTCTGGAATCAGCAATCAGCATTTATTGGCCGAGCAGGAGAGCCTGACACAGACTCACAATCTGTGTGCTACAGTCACAAGTTCCTGGCAGTTTGGTTATTGCCAATCATACCCATAAAAAGACCAAAACCAACAAAAATGTATCCAACCAACAACTACTACATGGGTATCCAAAGCTGATTCATGTTATTCCTCTGAGCCATTGAGCTCCATTCAGGGTTTCTGCAGTGTTACACTGTGTTCAGCATCACAAAGAATGCATGTGAACATATTTCCCACAATGATACCAGTTAAACAATAACAAGCGATCAGGAACGGCAACTTTTAAGTATGCTGTTGTCAGCATTTTTATTGCTGTCTCTAACAATAGTTCTAATTAATATAATTCATAATTTAAAGCAACCTGGACCCAAAACACTAATCGGGGGCACTGACTTATTAGAAAACTATTTAGTTGGTGATTTATGACTGTGGCTAGAGATCATAATAATACACAGCAACTCCACAAGAAATAACTAATCCTGTAAGCATGCACAGTCCACTTCTTCACTTGTAGGTCACAGGACATGCAGAGCTGATACAATAAACCACAAGCCAATGTAGAAGTGCCAAAAGCTTCACTTCTTTGAATGACCACTTCAGGCTGGCTCCAAAAGTGAGTCAATCCCCACAGACTCCAATGTTAAACTGCCGAACTTCGGCTACGAAAAAAAAATGACATATTACACCGTGTCATAATTTATTTAAGAAAAACTAAAATCAAAATACAGAAGCAGTGTGTGACTGAGTACACCCCTACAAGCAGTTTGAAGCAACAAGCTTCAAACCACAACTATATCCTCAGTTTGAAGCAACAAGCTTTGGTCAGAGCAGGAAAAAAACAAATAGCCTTCCAGCCTTTTTCACCCTCACAAGCTATGGTGCTCACCTTGAATTCACAAATAACGGCCAGAACGTCTGCTTTACTGAGATTGGTAACACATTTATATACAATCGTTCATCATAATATGTAATAGGAAATTCAATTGAGAAACCGTTTATGATAAACCATGTGAAAAAAAATGTGATAAATCCAGGTACCTTCTCATGCTGATGCAGAAATTAAATTTCCCGTAAAGCTTTCCTGCTCACTGATTTGTAACATTACCCACAGTGCAGTACAACTAGGAGATTTTCACCTGACAGCACTGGCTGCCATCCCTCCCAAAAAAATTGTGTGCGACTGTTTGATGTTTTAGTGGAAAGCCTTGTTGTTGTCTAACCTGCTTCCCTGTTTGTTCGTACAGACTACACAGGAAAAGCAGATCCAGAGCTTTATGAAGTAAAGCAAGCGACAGCAGTGACGACAGCACTGGACCGTCAATCTGTTTGCTTCATCCACTTTCACTGTAAGGAATATCGAGGCCCCTCTGCGCCTTGAAAGTGCTCTGTGTCTTTTGCTCTTATTCACAGAGCACAGATCGCTCTCTGTGTGAGCTGCTTTGGCAACAAAAAAAAGCTTGTGTATAATGAAGTGAACCAAAGGAAGACCTGAGCGAGTGTGGCATCTGTCTGAGTGATCGACTTAGTGACTGAGGTCTTGTGCATTTCAAGAGCAGCAAGGGCAAGTGAGGGTTTTAGTGAAGAAGAAGAGGCAGAGTGTCTGAGAGGAAGAGGTGATGTGGTGAAGATGAATAGCAGCTTACCTGCTCCACGGCCACCTTTTTGTTGGGCTGTCCGCTGATGAACGGCTGCAGCCTGCAATACAGACAGCAGCACATCATCACGCTTAGCATTCTGCAGTTCCTTTAGTTCACTGGTTTTATTGCTATTTAACATAAGAAACAGTCCTGCTTTGTTACAGTCACACACAACTTTTAACTCAGTTGTTTAAATATTAGCCTATATTTCTGTTTGACTACATTTTTGTTGTTTCTACAGACAGTTAACGCTGAGCTGCATATTGAACTCACTCCAGTCAGTTGTAGGAGGGATGTGAATTAATGAGTTTACAAAGCAAACTAATTTTAGAAAGTCTTCAAAAGCTAACATCAGGTCATTTTCACACTCCAGCTAAAGTGTATCCACTATTCAGTATCCACTGAAGAGCTTTGTTATGTTAGGACTTCATTACTGGTATCATTTCTGTTTGAATACTAAGTGGTAAAAGTGGTAAATGTCCTAAACAAACACACACACACACACAGACACACAAAGAAGAAAAAGAGCAGCCTGCAAATAACACTAATGTGGTACTTTTCTGGGGCAGAATCATTTACACTATATCACTGAATCATGTACATCATGTGTTGCAGCTTGAGATTTTTTTATTTCACATTGGATACTGCTGGATAGCTTTATCTATAATAATACAGCACAACCCCATGCCCCCCCCCACACACACACAGTAGCCACGCCCCTGCACCCAGGTGTAAAGTGCAACTTCAATTGCAGTAACTAAATTGTCACACCAAATATGGCAGCTTTCACAACAAGCATTTGAATTTCAGCAATAGTCATCAGTACTGGACAAACAACAGAAAAACACCCCACCCACCACCCACCCCCACAGTGACGCAACCATAATGACTGGGAAGGTTACAGATGAAAGAACTCTCCTCTATTTTAACAGAGTTACTCAGCAAACACTGAAATGCCTTAAAATACTTGAAATTAACCTTGACTCTTAACAGTGGCTGGTCTTTACGACCTTGAAGTCACGTGGCTGTAGAAAATGAGTTCCATTACTCAAACTGAAGTACAATCTGAAATGCCAGTGAGTCTACAAAAGGATTAAATGTGCAGATTTTATGAACCCCTAAAAGCCTGAAAGTAAGCTATTCATTATTTTTCCAGACATTAGAAGATAATAAAATCTTCCATTCTGAGGTCTATTCAGATTACATTTCACTGTTCGCCTCAGCAGCGAGCGCACCGCCTGCCTGTTACTGCTCAGCGTCATTTCTCCTTTCCACCACATTCTTGTCCTCACTCTGTGTCACCGATTGGCAAACACACTCACATACGCCGATGCTGGCAAGGTGCTACCTATGCAAACCACTTAAAGTCTAGTGCATGCTAATTGTGATGAGACAGGAGGTCAAAATAATATGGACACACATTATTTTGACCTCCCACTGGTGACAGACGGACAGTCAGCTGCATAAGTCATTAACTTGGTAACTATGGAGACCTGTGCATAGTTGTTGACATATTTCAGTTTAGACCAGCGTGTTGGAGCGAGCGGCTCTGCCTTATGTGAAGGTAAACTTGGATAAGCATGGTTAAAAATAAAGGACCTCCTTTGTGCTCCACTAATCAGGACTTTTACAGTTCCTTATTTTAAACAGAAGAGGGAAATTGAGCTATCACAGCTGCCTTCAGGGGAAGAAATAATGGAAGATATAATCATTATTTAAAATTGTAACAAAAATAGTTGCTGGTGATGCCAGTTATAGCTCATTTTTGCTATTTGGATAGACAGGATGATAGAGAGTTGCTGTTTTCTGAGGCCTCTTGGCAACCGCTCTCACAGAAAATGTATATTTTCCTTGTACATTACACGATATGGCAAGATTTCACTCTTGACACAATACAGGTAGATGATTTCTTTAGATTGGTCTTTGAATCTCTGCTGGCTTCAGGCGACCGGTTCATATTTCTAGGCAACTGACAGGATAGAGAGAGAGAGAGAGAGAGAGGGAAAAAAAAAGGGTGTGAATGAGAAATGAGCCCAAACTGTGAGTGACAGACAGAGCGACTGTCTGTCTGCGCGAGTGCAATCTCTTCCTAGACAGTCGCAGAGATAATCAGGAATGAACGCACCGCTGGCAGTAAATCCTAAGCAGGCGTCCCACCACCCCACTGGCTGGAATTAGCATTGTTCCCGGAGGCTCCCCGCCCCCTTTCTTGCCCACCCGGCCCGGCACTGAGCTCTCTCCGGGGGCTTACAGTAAGTGCTCAAATCTCACTGATAAGACACAGAGCGCGAGTGAGCTTTTAATTAATCTGCTTTAACCAGGGGAAAGGGGAGGAGGGGTAAAAAAAAAAAAAAAAAGCGAATGTGGCATCTTCAACCCCCAACACTACCCCCTCCTTTTTTCAAAGCTCATTATAAAATCCCAGCCAGGCCAGCGAATCGCTCCCCACTGAGAGAACTATTCAGGGCCCTGTATATGTGCCAGACAAGACAGGCTCCCATGGGCCCTGACCTGGACACTGTGGAAAGATGGAGGGAGGAAGTATGAGGTGGTGATGCAGTTAGGCAACAGGTAGTGAAGGGGCAAAAGGGTGAGAAGAAGAAGGTGAAGGTAAAGAGATAGAGAGCAAAACACAGCAAGAGAGCAAATGAGGAAAAAGATTGGGTGAGGGGCATGGGGAGGGAAAGGATGGAAGCCAGGGAATACCAAAGAGAAGGAAGGTGGATGGATTAAGAGAACAAAGGGATGCGATAGTAAAGAATAATAAAATGAGCTAATGGCAGAGAGCGAGAGAAAAGCAGGCGGGAAGAAAAGAGGACACAAATATATCAGAATGGGAAGAACAGGAAAAATAAATATCTGACTTAGACGAGTGTTGACAGATTATTCCAAAGTTGTTCCCCATAGCACTAATCTACCAGTCACACCAGATAAGCAGGCTTAATTAGCTAACCTTTGTTGTGTTGTGCAGTTATAGCAGTTTGTTACCAAGTGAAACAAAACACCAATTAGCTGAATTAACTGTAAGAGTACAACGTTAATGGATTTTAATTCAACGTAACGACCAGTGGTGGTATATTTGTAGCTGTTCCAACAGATTGAGGATGTGCGCGGAGTCCTGTTCAGGAATTTTCTCAGTCGCTCATAATTACATTTATGATGTGCCGTGCATACTGAGAGGAAGGAGAGTGAGAATGGTGAGGTGTGATCCAGCTAACAACGGAAAATGTTAACTTTGGTAATTACGCTGTAAAACGAGACAATGACATTCTTCCTCTTCACTGTCATTGAACACTTTTGCTGCTAATGGGACCAAAAAAGGCTGGCGCTCAGGCTTGCATGAAACCACTTCATGTAACTGCAACAGTTATACAAGCAACTGATAGTGAGTGGGGTCAAAGGTTAGAGTGACAGGGACATTTGACAGAGACAGATGAAGGTTAAAAATGTCCAGTAAGTGTTGGGGCAAAAGAGCATTTTTAACCTTTCTTGTGCTGATAGCACTTTGATCCAGATTGACATATCTTGTCAGTGGTTGATAGGATCACTGTGAAATTTTTAGATACCCCTGTTACCCCAAGAGGCTGTCATCTTGTAACATCTTAACAAAACCTCTGGGCCAGATACCTTTAAAACTAAGATTCGCATCATCCAGAGTTACATGTTGTGTTTACTGCTAATTGGCAAATTATAGCATTACAGCATTATAGCACATTAAACTATGATCCCAGGAATATGCCAGACATGACACTGCATCTCCTGTGTAGTTTTGCATACTGGGAGCATGTCATAAGCGGAGCTTGATCTGCCCATTGTCTTTTATTTTACTCTTTTTTTTTTCTTTGGTTGTTTTGCTCACACACTGCTGCCAGTTGTGCATAACTCTCATCTTTTGGGCAAGAAATGGTTACTTTAAAAAAAAAAATTTCAGTTTTGCACCTCATTGTAAAGGTTTAATTTAAATCCTTGCACAGTTGTTGCTGCTGGAGCTGTCCTGTTTAGATGACGCAGCCAACCTTATTGCTTGTTGAATGTACTAGAAAGGCTTCTGATTGTACAGATTTTTATTCTGCATCTCATATTTAATATGAATGAAAACGTCGCAGCTTTTGCTGCTACTCATTTGTAGGTGAAGTCTAACAAATTCCTTTTGAATGCATTTGCGTATATTCTTTGCTCTCCTAATAGAAAGCGCTGTTTGGTTCATTTCAGCCTCAGTAATAATGATCATATAAAAGAAACAGTGCAGTGCATTGGTATATGGAGTCATGTATTGGAACGGGACTGGAAGCGAATAAAAATGTGGATCAGCCACATGAGATGTTATTAAGTTGAAATATCAATATATCCCTACCTTAATGAGGATGACGCACACTTCATCTTACACTTTAAGATCTTGCGATTTTAATTATGCAGATAACCGACTAGCGTTCGGTTCTGTGCCACATTTTTTGGATTGGTAAGTTTAATGTAATGAAGTTATCACAAACACCGATTATTGATCAACAGCTTTTCTACTGGATGTGAGGAAACCAGACAAATGTGCAAACCGGTCCTTTAAAATGCTTCAAATCAGCAACCACACATGAGCTAACGAAAACTGTGCGAGCCTGAATTGAATCTGATCCTTCCTCTTGTATGCTATTACAAATGTTTTCATTTCTAATTCATACAGAGAGTCTCAGGAGTGCCTTACACTGAGTCAGAGTTTCTAATGAAACCCGTAGCTGCTGGTGTGTATGAAACCAAAACACACACTCGCTCCCTCATTACCACATTCACTTCCCTCATGATTTCATTTCCTACAGCAGAGCCATTTTCATTTTGTAATAACTCCGCTTGTTATTAGATCTTCTAATCATTCTGCAGCATGTTGTTTCTCTTCTCATTTCCAATATGTGGCAGCGTTCGTGAGACATTTTGTTGTTTTGCTTGTTAGCATCGAGGCGAGATGTTTCTACAAGCCTCTTGGTTTGTTTAAAAAAAAAAAATCAAGATGATTGCACCTGTTTGTTTTTCCATCTCTGCACAAATAAACTGAGGCAAAACCAATATGAGGGAATAATTTCACTATTCATATAATAATCCAATCAATAAGATAACAAGGAGGAAGGATGGAGGCGAGGAGGATAGATAATCTGCAAACTGGGGGTTGAATAAAATTAGTTCTGCGATGAGCTCGGATGTAAATAAATGATGATAATAATCTGAGCTTCCAACTCGATTTTCCAGCTGGGGACTAGATCCTTGGAGGCACACACACACACACACACACACACACACACACACACACACACACACACACACACACACACACACACACACACACACACACACACACACACACACAGCCTCCTTCAGCTCTTCAGCACAATTAAATCAGGCAGAATCACCACACACACACACAAGCAGTGCCCACTCATACTTTCCCAGACACACAAATACAGACACATAATACGGCCTCACACACACTCACCCACAAAGAGTGTGTGCCTGTGAGTCGTGTCCATTCAGGCTGCAGTGCATTGTGGGCCGGTGTGCAGCTTGGCAAGAGGAGACGCAGATTCAGCCAAAAGAACTGATTGTGTTTTCTTCTCCTCTGGCCAGTCCATCCAGCACTAACTCCATTCAACACACACACACACACACACACACACACACAGTACCTGGTACTGCAGATTCAAAAGGGTGTAGGGGTCATATAGATGCCCGCTTATATACAAAGACATGAAGGAATAAGCACTGATAATTTACACACACAGTCAAACGCACAAACTGCTGCTGTAATACGCAATTGCATCACAGAATATGGAAGCTGTACAAACAGAAGTCTAAAGTAGCCAAGATGCTCAGTCAAATGCAACACAATTGCATTTTTTCTGGAGAACATACAAACGCCAATACTGGCAAACTGTAGAGTGGAGAGGGGGGACGGATATTTCACTGCTGCTAACGTGTACCCTAAACTTATGTAGTTTCTGCTTATAACCAAATATAGTATGTGCTTCTGTGTGTCTGCAAGCACACTTAGAGCCCATGCGTCCCCTCTTCCGGGTCGTTTATTTTGGGAAGCCTATGGACATAACAGTTTTGTAATCCACATGATTAAACCAGACAAAGGCACCTCAGAACTACATGGTTACAGGTCCAGTACTATGAAAATGCTTTAAGCATTTAATATTTCTGAATTTGATTAATCTCAAAATGCATTCTGCGGGAAAATGGTCTACAGCATCCAGCCAGAGCCGTAAAGAACTCACTTAAGGCACAATAACAAGGAGTGCAGCCAAAGATGGTCTCGCCCACAATGACATCTGATCTCATCATCACGGAGTCTGTCCAGGATTAGATGAAGAAACCGAAGACAGTGAGGTAACCTTAGCTCTGTCCAGATGTCAAAGAGATTTGCTCTGCAGCTCGTGAACATTCCAGGCTCTTTGCATAACTAACCGTCCTGTGTGTTTCGTGCACAATCACACTGTGAGCCAGGGCCGTCCTCTGCTCCCACTGGTGGTTTCTTCAATCACTCGTCTCGAAGCTGCGATTAGTTTAACCTGGTACCCCCTCACCTGCACTGTCAGCCTGTCTTCTTTCCCTGTGTGTGTACGCCATTAACTCTACAGAAGGACCTCATAATTCTCAGACAACCAGTGCTGTGTGAGAGGCAAAGAGTGGTCGCTCAGTGTTAATTAGATTTTTCTTCTTTGTTGGTTGAAGTTAATGATATATATATATATATATATATATATATATATATATATGATCTAGCAATGGCATCACTTTCTTCATTTTACTTTTACCACCTAAAAACGCAAGCACAGCACTGTCCATATTAGCTTAAATGAACTAAAAATGTGATGTCACGTGTTAAAGCTTCATCTGTGATTCGGTCTGAATTTTCAGTCTTAGAATGATTCAAATGCCAAAAACACGGGATAGTTCCCATGATAACAACAATACTGCATCTTTCATTTGACTCTTTATGCCTGGCAAACACCTACATCTTTCAATCTCCTCACGCCCAGTTTGTAAGCAGAACTTACAGTTATTTTAAAAAAAAGGCTTCAAATGAGAAAAGTTAACTAATACAGGGATTATACATTTATTTTACAGCATTAAACATCATCACTCAATGCTGTAATATTACAAAAAGTCATTAAATTAAAATCATTGTGACAGATGAAAAGTGTAGTATTATTTTTCATGCATCACCATCCTGGCCAATAAAGCAAAAAGGAGCAGGTTGAGCGACTGCTTGTCTTTACCAAATGGCTGCATATCATTTCAGAAGTTAAGTGTCAGTGCTTTCAGTGCTTTCACAACTTTAAGCCCTCTGCAAGGGAGACTTTAGATTTCAATCTATTTTGGCTGGATAAATCGTTTGGAAGGACAAGACTGCAAATGATGCAAGCAAAAAAAAAAAGGAGGCAAGCCACGTGTGCACAGTCTAATAATGCTACGTGGATGGTCCCGGTCATGTGAGCATCCTCATTTTTAGGGAATTTCCATCAATTTCTTAATGCTTGTGAGAAAAGTGGTACACCCACACAAACACACAGTCACACACACACACGCCATATTTAATAACCCACTAACCCATCCATGGCCATTTGATGAGAGCTGTGACATTTCTCCAGATGGATGGGATTTCTGGGTCAGTTAGTGCCCAGCTGTGTGCTGTGGCGCTGGACTCTTCCTTTGCAGATATTTTGGAGAAGCATGACCAGTCTTGTGAACAGAGATTAGAGATTCAGCAAGACGGGTGGTTGTTAACAGCTGTGGGCTAAACACACACACACACAGACAAACACAGACACAAATGAGGGCTGTGCGACAAGACAGACATGCAGCTCAGCTTTTGGATGGATGAACAAGGGTGCCAGTGATTTTGATTTAGTCTTTTAATGAAAATGCGTTTTAATTTACAGGCGCATGACAAACAAGTTTAAGTTTGATATTTTCATTTGGTTTTCTTTTGAAATTATTTTATTAATTCACACAGGGTATGTTTTTGTTTGGCGATTTTAAATTTCAACAATAATTTAGGGCAGCACGGTGGCGTAGGGGTTAGCACTGTTGCCTCACAGCAAGAAGGTCCTGGGTTCAATTGTGTGGAGTTTGAATGTTTTGTGGGTTTCCTCTGGATACTCCAGTTTCCTCCCACAGTCCAAAGACATGCAGTTAGTGAGGTTAGGTTAATTGGTCACTCTAAATTGCCCATAGGTATGAATGTGAGTGTGAATGGCTGTCTGTCTCTCTATGTTAGCCTTGCAACAGGCTGGTGACCTGTACAGGGGTACGCCCTGTACAGGTCACCAACCTGCCTCTCGCCCTATGACAGCTGGGATTCCCAAAAAAACTACTGGCCAAAAACTCGGTATATCTCAGCATGGTGTGCAGCGCGTCCTGAAAAAAGAAAATTGAGGAAACTGGAGAAATGGAGGACAAAAGAAGAAGTGACGTGACTAAAACACTATTCCTCATGTACTCATGCATTACATGCATCCAGCTTGCTAACAAATTTGATCGCTTAAGCAAGTTGCAACAAGCAGCAGACAATATTTTTTTGCCAAACACGCACGTAAACCGCATATAAATTCAAACTGAATATTTTATGTCATATTTTTATTAACAAAATGAACACGGAGCGTGCCATGATGATGTCAGAGCGTGTTATGAAGCAGGGACAATGAGAGTGTGCCTCTTCAAAGCCTGGTGGTGTGACCAGAGGGAGGATCACAGTCTTCCAGACCACAAATCACATAAATAGGAAGGATCACAAGCTATTAACCCCCCATCCACACAAACAGATCAGTCATACGTCTGAAAGATCAAAGAGTTAACAGCAGCAACACACACACTCAAAGCCAGACCTTGTGGCGACAAAGTCACACTCATTTTCTAAAATAAAACTCCAGAAAAATTTCAGCCCATACACACTTTAGTACTTAAATTACATGATTTGACATGATGCTTAAATTACATTTCTCCCCTCACAGTCATTTCTCAAGTGACTGCCAACCCTCCTCGGTGATGGAGCAGTGAAAGTGCCCTTTCACCTCCAACAGCAGAGTTTTCTTTGCTGTGACTGAGCGCAAAAACATTAAAATGCAAACCAAATGAAATAAAATATCCAATCCAGTAAAATCTCTGCACAGAAAACAGATTAAAGCTAACTCTGCTGCACAACGTGTCACTAAATCAGCTCGGAAGTGAACTGCAGCCTGAAAAAAAAGGAAACAGAAAGAAAAAAGTGTAGTGAAAGAAAATAGAAACAAGCGAAAGGTAGCAGAACTAATTGCAACGCGTCCAACTTCACAGGACATAATTAGGAAAAAGTTGTCTAAACACTGTTCTGTTCTCCTCTTTGAACTACAGTGTAGCGCACCTCTTTACACCACAGATATGCTGACTTGAACGTCTCTGAAAGGAAACTAAACAAAGAAGCCTTGATGGGAGAAAAACAACTAAACTCATAAATGAAAGATCAAACTAATAAGAGCACGAAACAAAAGGGAAACAAAGAAAAAAGATTAAAATTTGAAAAATTCAGGTAACTACATAAAAAACAAAAATATTCTTAATGAAAATTGGTGTATATATATTTTCAGATAATAAATATGGACAAAACAAACCTTTGTAGTATCTGTGCCGGTGAAATCAGTGGACAACAACTTGGCTGGCCTTGACCCCACCCAACCACCTTTGGCCTGATTAACTTCTTAAGGTACCCCTGGAATAAAAGGTGAGGAGCCCCCCCCCCTCCATTATACATGTTAATGTCATCATTTCCTCAGACATCCAGAAAGGACATGAACTGAAATGATTGAGTCTATCAATAGGTCAGTTGAAAAACAGTGCAGGTACGAGCTTCTCAAAAGGGATTAAGGCACAGTTTCCAGCTTTGGGTTTCTGACTGTCAGTAACACAAATTTAATATGCAAATGTGTTGATTTGGAGGACACAGCTGTGCCTGCTTTGTCCAGCTGGTAATGCAGCTCAGTGTAAGCAGACGTCCTTTCTCCCAGCATGTTTGCTAGTTTCTCCTGACCAAGTGAGATACATAAACTCGCCACAGAGTTCTGGTCTACCCCAGGTTTGCCTCCCAGTCGGGCATACCCAGAAAAGTGCTCAGCAGGCATACCTGATTAAATGCCCAAAGAACTTGAGCTTGCTCTCCTCAGGTGCAGCAGCTCTACTCTGTGCTCCTCACCCTGCATTTAAAGGCCGAATCCAGCCAAATTCATTTCAATCGCTTGTATCTACAAAGTCGTTCCTTCAGTCACTGACCCAGAGCTCACCACCACAGGACAGGGTTAGACTTTATCTTTCAGCTCATTCTCAGACTGGTCCTAATGTTGGACCTCCAACTGCAAATCATAAATCTCACAGAAACAGCCAAAAGGTAAAATGTTTAACTTGTCCAGAGAAGGTGAGGGGATCATCAGTCATCACGTCTCCCAATCAAACTGGTTCTCCATGGTGGGGTGGCAGAGCAACAGTAGTAACAGAGGCGCGGCTCTGCCCACAGACATCTGGTAAGTGGTGCTGCTACAAACCGAGCGGTAAACATCTTTTCAGGAGGCATGGGAACAAAGCGATCCTTTAGGGAAGCTAAAGTTATACGAGCTGGCAAGCTGCTGTTTTCAGATAAACCACATCCAGATAACCTGACTGTGTTCATTCTGAGAGGATACGTGTTTGACAAAGATTTGTCAGATTTAAATAATAAATAAAACCTAGAAAATTTTAAGCCTTGTCTGAAATCACGCCTTCCTCCCTATATCACAGGCAATAAATATTTCACTCATTCATAAATATATCACTCATTAATGAAGTACTCGAGTCACTTTGCCACCATTGTGACTATGTTTAACCTTTATTATACTTTTGGAGAAATATTTGAAAGAAAACAGCAAAGTTCTCCACAGAATCGACTGCTGCATCCTGCACAGACGGGGGATTTACTGACATTTCGCTCAGAAAAACTCTTCTGAATTAGTATGCAGAAATGCCTCAACTTTATCTAAAGGAAGTGCACATTTAAAAGTTATAATCCCTCCCCGTGGAACCAGCTTCCCACCGTCAGCAGGAAATCACATCATCTCAGTATTCAAGGACGCACTCAAGACTTTACTTCCTTTTCCATTTCAGACCTTCGTTCTCTCTACTTCACACGCCTGCCGGCTTTTATTCGTGTATTTTCACAGGTTGGTTTCGACCTGGTGCTCTCACACATGATCACAGGTGTGCTTAGCTCTTCCGGTTTGGTTCTTCCACTGCTGTGAAGCACTTCAGTGCTGTTTCTTAGCCCCAGCCTTTTGTTAGCATGCGTAAATGATTTTCTATTAAGGCAGATGGCCTTCTCCCATTCACTGCCATTCAGGATACCTCTTTGCCTTGATCGCAGGTTAGCTGAGACTTTTCACCACAGTGACTGAAAAGAAAAAATGTTGGATTGCAACTGAAGTTCTTGTCAAATTGCTATACTACCTTATAGAGGGAAACATTATCCCTTATATCTGATCTGGAAGCTTTAGATATAAGTTGCTTTGCATGCTCGTGTGTTAAAATAGTATGCGTCATCACTCAAAGGGTATGTGCCACTTTAGGCAGTGTGCAGTCTGTGTGCTAACTTGTATGTAGCTAGTCTGACACATTATATTTTAAATTCTACCAGTGGCAGTTTTGATTAAACTACTCGGTGCTGGGATTATGTTATGTCCAAGTGCAGTTTATTAACCAGAATGTGCGAAAAAGGGTCAAAAGTAATGATAATCTTCATTTTATTATATTATACCATTAGGATATTAAAAATCTCAATGCAAAATAGAATGTGTGTTTAAATATCTAATAATCTGCTCAGCAGTTCAAAGGTTCAAAAGATAATTGGCACCTTTGTTTAAAAATTAAAGTCAATATTGAATCAGTTTTCAGGTTTGGTGATGTCATTCTTTGGAAATTGTTCTACTTTACTAGAGTGAGTAAAGGTGCAAAAACAGTGAAATGATGAATAAATATAATAAAAGAGGAGTTTCAGCTGCTGAACTTCCTTGACATCAAAAACAGAAAAAAATATTTTGGTGATGAGTGTGTAAATGTTAGCACGTGTGGTCTCAGTGGAGCTATTTACATTATTTGGAGGTATGAGGTTTCTGGGTGACAGCGACTATTAATCTGAGCTCGCTGCGCTCACTTGTGGAGGTCAGAGGTCAAATGGCCATCAATAGGAGCTGCCGGCTGCCTGCGGCGGCAGACTTTTCGGCAGCCCTCCATCACCATGGCAACCCTTTACAGCAGCAGGGAGTGGCTCCTGACGCCCAGTCGGGCTTAACCACGAGAGACGGTGTGCACTTATAAATCACTCCACCCCCTCCGAGAAAAACAACAATGAGGCCATATGCAGTGCTCTCATAAAGGACTATCCATATCCCAAAAACATGATACACATTGTATAACTGCAGCCACTGATATCATAACTCCTCTCAGCGTTCCCGGTCCACCTTTACACTACTTACTGCCACAACGATCAATTGAGGACTCAATTAAAACACGCCGCAGCCGTGTAGGATTATCTGGTAAAAGTTTCATTTAAAGGTCCCACAGTTTTCAGCTAATTTCCCGGGAACATCTCTTAAAATTTCCTCAAATTAAAAGGATGTTTAAAGGACAAATCTGTCACAGTTTGGTACTGTTTTTTTAATTTCTGCAGTGATGAAGCACCATGAAATAAAATTCAAAAAGCATTAAATTAATTAAGCAGCAGTGAATTACTGATCTGCTTGCTAATATGAAAATATACATTTGAACGTGTTTGAGCATAAGTTTGCTCACTCTTTTCTTTTAAACTAGAGACGCACTGATGGGCTTACTTCCAGTGCTCTTGGCCCAGCAGTGACCACAGTCAGAAAATTGCAGCCAGTACATATTCGGTTTTCACCATTGTGTTTTCATTTTATGTTTTTGCAATGCAATGTAAAATGTAACATTTTTAAAAATATTTTAGCACTGCTGCCTCACAGCAAGAAGGTCCTGGGTTCGATTCCACCTTGGCCAGAGTCTTTCTGTGTGGAGTTTGCATGTTCTCCCCATGTCTGAGTGGGTTTCCTCTGGGTACTCCCACAGTCCGAAGACATGCAGTTACTGGGGTTAGGTTAATTGGTGATTCTCAATTGCCCATAGGTGTGGATGGTTGTGTGTCTCTCTGTGTTGGTCCTGACAGGCTGGCAACCTGTACAGGCTGTACCCTGCCTCTCGCCCTGTGCCAGCTGGGATAGGCTCCAGCTCCCCCGTGACCCTGAACAGGATAAGCGGAAGAAAACGGATGGATGGATTTTACATTCATTCTGTTTGCTAGTCAATAACAACGGACAAGGTGGCAGTGCCATGCACTTTGACAGTCCCCCACACAAAAGTAATCAGCTTTCAGCAGATGTCAGGGGACCAGGGTTATTATAGTTAATGAAAACAAACTAAATAACAAAAACTAAAATTGAAAAAACATTGTCTTAACTGAAATAAATAAAAACTAAAATTAAAAGGAAAAAATGATAACTAAATAAAACTGAATTGTGAGTTTACAAAACTAACTAAAACTAACTGAAATTATAGATATTGTCATTTTTTAAAGCCTTGTGGATTGATATGAAATCATTTTTTCCGCTCTCCGAGTTTAAGCTCGGAGTGCCATCGGGCAACTGTGTGCGCGCGCGTGCACACTGCGCTGCTCCTCACAGTAATGCAGCGGTCTGCAGAGAAAGCAGCAGAGTCCCACATGGAGTTATTTTTACTACGAAAGCACAGATAGCAGTGAGTCTTGTTGTGGATGATGAAAAACGTGCGGAGCACTCCTCAGTCAGGAAAAAACAACAACATCAAAGTCCACCTGAAAAGCGCACACAGGGCAGCTACGGAAACCGCTCTGATCCTATGAGCTAACCTGGCGCACCTCTGGACAAACGTGACTACTTGTCGGGTCCACGCAGCCCGCAACGTTGTGATTAACCTGTTTAGTCCTTGTGTGTTTCCGGCTACTTTATCAGTCAAAGAATAACAATCAGGAATAATAAAGCATCAATATAAGGACTCACAAATGTCAGCAAATTCCTGGAGGGAGACTGCTGAAACTATCGGAATGGATGTGAGGGAATGAAGAAAGTGAAAAAACAGGGACAATGTAAACAGGATAATGTAAAATCCAAAACTATTATAACCCTGCAGGGGACACATCCTCAGTTGTGTTTCTCAGCATCATCGCGTGCTTCGGCCTTTTACTCACAATTACAACCTCTGCTGAGGCAGGCCCACCACACACTGATCAGACCTGGGTGTGTGTTCCTAACATCCACAGCCACTGACTGCAGCGCTCAGCAGTCCCTGAAATCTCCATGATGGTGCGGCAGAGCGCCCAGCCGCACATCTCCAACGGTTTAAGAAGTCTAACAGTGGATGTAGTGAAAGCCCAGATTGAAGGAAGGAGAAAAACAGAGTCATCTAAAACTTCAGTGGAGATATGAACATTATTTTTTTCGTTGCATGAAAGAACAAAAACAAAAGACAAGAATTAACTGCTCACTCACAGCACCTACAGTCATGGGGAAAAAGGTTTTCACAGGACTCTGTGCAGTCTTGTAAAAACGAACTACAGCCTGTGCTTCAACAGCTTGTAGAACCACCTTTAGCAGCAATAACTTGAAGTAATTGTTTTCTGTGTAACTTTATCAGCCTCTCACATCGCTGAGGAGGAATTTTGGCCCACAGTCTGTACAACGTTACTTCAGTTCATCGAGGTTCATTGGCATTCATTAATGCTCTCTTAAGGTCCCACCACAGTAATTCAGTTGGGCTGAGGTCTGGACTTTGACTGGCCCACTGCAACACTGAGCCTTTTCTTTCTCGGCCATTCTGTTGCAGATTTGTTGGTGTGCTTGGGATCACTGCCCTGTTGCATGAACCAATCTGGGCCCAGCTTTACCTCCTGAAACATTGTGGCATTGTGTACACAACTGTACAAACACAACATCGCAACCCTAAAGCAGCAAAAAGCACAGGCTCAGAGTAAAATCAGAGTAGAGTGTATGCCGACCCCAGTCAAGGAGCCGAGACTGAGTCTCAACGGGAAACCAAAGCAGTGATGAGTTTGAACCTCTGTCTACACTAGAATCACTGCAGTTACAGGGAGTAAACAAGTAATGCATTTTTTTTAAAAGTAACAAGTACAAGAGTATTTTGAGTAATCACACCAACACTACTTACTACTGGAAAAACTACAGTATAGCCGCATTCAAACACACAACCTCCAATCCAAATATTGTTTTCTCCTTTTATAATCTCTGTCCATGCTAATAACTGATCACAATAGCTTTGTCATTTAAATATTATAGACCTATAGCCTGTTTATAGGGTGACTTTGTAACATCTGTTCAAAGACTGAATGAAAATCCACACATTGTGGATGTCTCCACAGCGCTGCAGGCTGTTAAAAACTCCACAGGGTGCCTAAAAAGGGAGTGAATCAGTTCCTTTAGACAAACTATAAATATTTTAGTAATAAACACAAGACTAACAGCGCAATCCAGAAAAGAGGAAGTTAATTTTTCAAAAACAAATTCACTTCTAAATCTGAGGGAATCCAGCCTCAGTTACAGTCAGATGAGTTGTCAGAGTTGCCATCTGTATCTAGGAAAAAAGCAAAAAATCTTTTACTGTAGGCGAGAAGCTCATCCCTTCAAAAGGAGCCTCATGTACTGCATTACATCTCCTCCTCCTCTTGTATTTGTTCTAATCTGCTCTTACAGAGAGTCTGAAAATCCTTCCTGCCTCCTCACCACCTCTTTTTCTTCCTAATAGCCCATAATAATAAAACACATAATCTAGTTTCACATAATTATTGTTACACCGCTGGAGCTTGTCCTTTTAACCCCTAAATTATCCCATGGCAATAAGATAAACAGCAAGAAATAACTCATCTGGTGTCTTCACCCGCCTTCTTCATCACTCCTCCACTCAACATGCTTCCTACTCAGCTCCTTCCCTCTTCACAGCATCTAACAGGAAAAACAGACAAGCTACAAACACACCACCACCACCACAATTCACAGCAATATTCAGCTCACTTTTAATGCAGTGATCCCAGATCAGTGATGCATCACCATTTAAGCTGAAGTGATGTTATCATCTTCACACATTCACCAGCTACAGAGTAGCACGATTATAGATTTAGTGTCTTTTGTGTATCCAGTATTCGTGCTTCTTTTAGCGCTGTTTTCCACTGCTGCCAACCTGCAAAGGGAAATAACGGCCTGCGGGAGCTCCACTGTGTTCACCAGCTTGTCTCTAACTGCATGTGTCTGCCGTGTCATGTACAGAGACTTTTTTTTTTAAAGAGCTTTTCCACTGAAAATAGCTGCTTGCTGCTACCGAACAATGAAATAATGAGCCGAAACTCGCTGCAATGCTCGCTAAGCTGCAGATTCAGATTTCCTGCCTCTTTCATACCAGCACACTGTTTTCACAACGTCATTTGACAGACAGATGTCTGCAGATGAGTATGCACGGAGATCCATGATGCAGTTAGCAAAGTGGCTGCTCCAGGTGGCAAACTTCTGACTGAAATTTTTTTTTTTTCCTTTTAATTTGTGATGTGTTAAAGTACGGAGGACACTAGTATGAATGTTACATTCATATATTCGTTGTGGTTTTTGATATAAGTCATGAAAAAGTTTAAGGTAAATCCTTCTATATTTTTCAGTGCATAATCCCTCAATCCTCTGATTCATTTATGCATTTTCTGCTGCTTATCCAAGACCATATATGCTCACAGGACACTTTATTAGGTACGCCTTGCTGGATTGGATCCCCTTTTGCCTTCAGAACAGTCTTAACTCTTCTTGGCTTACATTTAACAAGGTGCTTGAAACAGATTTCGATCCGTACTGACATGACAGCAACACACAGTTGCGTCAGATTTGTTGACTGCACATCAGTGATGCAAATCCACATCCCAAAGCTGCTCTGCTAGACTCAGATCTGGTGACTGTGGAGGGCATTTGAGTGCAGTGAGTGCTGCTGGAAGCAGTCATCAGAAGCTAACTGATGTTAGAAAGTGGTCTTAGCAGCATATGCTTCTTTTATATTACCATAACAGTATCTTGTTCTTTCGTATGCCACTATTGACATATTGCTGAAATCCAAGCAGACCATAATCCACTTTACGATAGTTAACATCCCCTAGCACAAATATTGGCACATCCGGCTTGTTCATAAAGCTGCTGTGGATGCATTACTGCTATGCAGGATGTATGCAACACAAAAAAAAAAAGATTCCAAAAGTAAAATGGTCTCAATATTACACATAAAAGCTCAAGATCAGGGGTGCACATAGTGTCCTTAATTGTATAATTTGTGCACCAAAGATCCTTAATAAAAAATGTATTGGGTTGCTGCCATGTGACTGGCATTCACACCAGTGTCCTGCTGGAGCTCATGTTGCAGCTCTGGCAGTGACATCCTATTCGTCCTTGCACAAAGGAGGAGATACCAGACCTGCTGATGGGTTAATCAGCAGGATGGCCCTGTCCAGCTCTCCTAGAGTAACTGCCCATCTCCTGGAAGCTCTTGAGACTGTGCTGGGAGATGCAGCAACACTTCTGGCAATGGCACATATTGATGTGCCATCCTGGAGGAGTTGGACTACCTGCGCAACCTCTGTAGGGTCCAGGTATCACCTCATGCCTCATAGAGACAGTCAATATATTCTAATCACAGTGATGTCACAACACAAAACTTTATGTCCCATCTATTAATCTCGGCCTCCCTCTGCCCCATCTGTCTCTCACTTTCTATCCCTTGACTAGCTTTCTCCCTCTTGTCTCACCCTCCTTCCCTCCCTCACCTCCTTCACTCATCCACTCTGCAGCAACTCTCTGTTAGGCTATCACTCTCTGCCGGGCTTAGTGGCTCGTTTCTAATCAGCTTACTGCCAATGAGACTAAGCCTGAGCTGAAAAGGCGATTGAGGGAGGCCGTTTAGCCACTGGCTGACAACTGGCAATAGCTGGGGGGGATGGTGTCAATAAAACTTAGCAGTAAAGGGAATAAAATATAAAACTTAAAATAGTATATCATGTTGGGTTTTAAGAGAGCGAGGACCAACTTGAGAGTAAAGATAAAGAGGGACAAAAGAAGAAGTATTTCGGTGTTAAAGTGTCCCTTCGTGTGGCTCTTGGGGGGGGGGGTCTTCAGTTGCTAAGCTGTGCTGTGGCCCCATGAGGCCATGAACTACCACAATAGTATCAACTCTTATAGTGTCAACATTTTCAGTTGCTGGCTGGGCTGTTTTTTTTTTTTTCTTTATTCTGTGGCTAAGCTGTGGATAAAAACTGGGACATTTTCCAAATGGCCCAGTTTTAGAGTTCCCCTCAAAATTCCAGCCCTCGCTGTCCCATTAGTTACAGCGCGAGAGGCTCGACGGAGAACAAAGGTTTGGCCGTTGAAAGCTGTTTGGATGGAAGAGGCTGTGCAGGGAAAGCTGCTGTCGCTGCTGTAAGTAGAGCCGGATGTCCAAAATCAAAGGGATGCTCTCATTTCTCTGCGCTTCACTGAGAAATGGGTTCGTCTGAGGAGGATGGGGGGTGAAAGGGATTAAATATCTTAACATCTCTCTGCGTGACAGAGGAAGCTAAAGACCTAAATGTAAATGTATGTGAAATGAGCTTAATTTATCAAGCAGCCAGCAGTAAAAACCTTTCCGCAGGCATGTTAGCCCCTGGCATGTACTTTCACGTGTGGGACAGCACATCATGGCATCACTAGCCTGATTATGAGTCAAACTACAATGAATAATAGAGGGCTCATGATCCGTTTACACTTTTATCTCATCAAGCCATAACATTACACATGACCACTGTACAATGGCAGATATAAAACTCCCATTTGGTTGGAGTGGCGTTTTCTGCCTTAAATTTAAAGGCTGAGCTACATTCCGGACACGTGCACTGGAAACTATTAGCGCCAAAGCAATTAGTGCACAATCGAATAAACAATATCATCTGTGGCAATATATAATTCATCTTTTAAGTTATTCAACTGGTTGATAAACTACATCCACTCATTCAAGCTTCTCAAATGCTACTGAGTATCTGACAAGAAAAGGTTTCAATTATTTTTAATTTAACCTTCACCTATTGATTTATAATTGCTTTTGCTCATCTCTAGCAGCCTCGATATCAGCACACAGTTGTTTTATATAACAATATGGATACAGTGCATATTATATCTTGAAGCTGGTAGTCTTTGTTCATGTATTCCCTCCCTGATTGTTTGCTAAATAAAACACGTTGACCTGACATTTTAGGTTTTAGATTCAACTTAAAGGTTTTTTTGGATCTCCATCCAATACTGCAAAATAAGAAATAAGGTTTTTGCAAATTTAAAAAAAATATATATTTTTTTAAATAATCAGGTCTTCAATTTGCATTTTATTGGGAATGATCTCGGAGCCTGGCACACTGTTCTTCTCCCAGTCTTCATCATAATTTAAGTTCAGCTGATTGGTTGGGGAACATCGGTGCACAGCCATGTTCAGGTCTCTTTAGAAGTGCTGGACTGCTTCCAGGTCCGGACTTTGGCTGAGCCACTGCAAGACTCTCCCTGAAGCCACTTAGTTGTGCGCATCAGATTTTCACCTATAACTGCTTTATACTTTCTTCATCTTTCTCTCTATGCTGACCAGTCTTCAGGTCACAGTCAGAACAAAAAAGAAGAAAACCTGCACAGCACGATTCTACCACCACCGTGTTTCCACCGCAGGGATGGTATTAATGAGGTGATTCTCAGTGCCTAGTTTCCTCTGTACACACTACTGGAAATGGGCAGATAGTTCAATCTTTGTCTCCTCAGACCAAAAGATTTTGCTTCTTGTGGTCTAAAAGTATTTTGGGTGCCTTATGGCCAACTCCCAGCAGGCTGTCATGTGTCTTTTTAAACAAGGGAAACTCCACTCTTAACGCTCTACCATAAGGCCTGACTGGTGGAGCGCTGCAACCACAGCTTTATGGTTACTGGTCTGACAAAGGGCCTTCATCACTGATTACTCAGTTTACAATGTTGGTGCTTTCACACTTTCTCCATTTTAGGATTATGATGGCTGCCTGCAGATATTTTCTTTCATCCACAGATCTCAGCCTTGATATAGTCCTGTCTTATGGCTCTACACATTATGGGCTGGTTTTCACTTTCATATACACCATTTGTGCCTTTCCTAATTAAATCCACTGAATTCAATTAGAAAGCAGGTGCCCTCTAATAAAGAAGTAGAAGTATCTCAACAAAGGGGCACCATAACATACAATCTGAATACTTAGCCCAATGGGATATGTCACCATTCAGTTTTTAAGTCAAAAACATGCTTTTTCTTTGTCACTGTAAAGTGTTGTGTGTAGATCAAGGAGAAAAAGCCAAATCGATTTAAAGATGACTTGGAAGCATACCAAAATGTGGAAAAGTTAAATGGCTCTTAAAATGCAAGAAAACCACCCTAAACCTACAAACTCTGATGCCCGTAATTTCTGAAAAGCCTCAAATTTTGCGTAAACAAGTTTTTAATCTTATCAGCAGCGTGTGCCACCCACATCACGACTGGTGGAGAAGCCCCAGGGTGTACATGTGGAGGTAGTGGGGGATGTTGGGTGGATGGGGGTCTGCAAACCATCACCACCAGCACCCAAATACTCATTGGTTACAGTTTGCAGTGGGGAGCGGGGGGCAGGGAGATCAAATGCTTACAGGGAGGTGCTGCAAACCACAGACAAATTATACACCCTCCCCTAACACAGCTGGTCACTTAAGTAGGAAAACATCCTCTTCGATCCAGTGTGCTCTGCAGGAAACTATGGAAACTTTACAAATAGTGAAGTTCAGCCTGTTCTTTTTCTCTCCTCTGCGGGTGAAGATTTAACTGGAGCTGCTCCTTCTCTGTCAGTTTCCTATTTCTGTTCAGTTCTTTAAATGTACTCCCAGGATTTTCTCACGACACCTGCTCCAGCAAGTCAAAAAACCAAAATGGAAAGCATTTCCTTTTTCTCCTCCCCCCCTTCCTGTCCCTCTTGCACAGCCTCGTAGAAGCGGTGGCAGTGGCAACATCTGGCCAGAAACCTGCTGAGATTTCCAGTTTTCTCAAGTGCCGGCTTAGTCTGTGGGTCAGATTTACATTTCTGGAAAACCAACACAGACCAAAATGGTTGTCCTGGCTGCCCTTTGTGTGAGGAAAAAAATGCAGTGAGGAATTTTTTTTTCTTCCCCTTCGCTCCCCCTCCAAAAAAAAAAAAAAACAACTTTGGAATCAGACAAGTTCTCTAAAAAGAGAAGGGGAAAAAAATAAAAACAACTTTGAATGGGGAAAGAACAGATGAAGGAGCAGAGAAGTGTAAAGAGCAACAGAAGAGGGGAAAAAAATATCACTGGAGGGCAATTATCTTGGCTATTTCTGGAAGACTGCTTTTCCATCATCCAGTCGGGATGGAGGGAACAGGGAGGGTCTGTTTGGCAGCTGGCTGAACGAGGTGGAGGGCAAAGAGACAGAAGGAGGGAGGGGGAGGGAAGAGAAAGAGGGAGAAGTGAAAAAGAGTGCATGGTACATTTGAACCTAAAGACTGTCCAGTACACTGAGTACAGCCGGGGCCTGCTGTCCCCGAAGGGCTGAGTTAGTAGGAACACAAAGGAAGAGGAAAACAAATGGGTGGGAGTAAAGAGGGAGAAACGGGGTGACGCAAAGACAAGATAACAGCAGGCAAGAAGCCAGAAGAAAAAAAGAAAAATTAGGCCCGACAGTGCAGAGACATGGAGTCTCTGCTGATCATGTGAGCATCTCAATTAGTTTGTAGGCAGTCATTTGAGTTGACTGTGAAGCAGGACCATTAAGACTAATGCAGCTCTCTGATATCTTGGGTTGAGTCAGGTGCTCTGCCAGCAAACGCTGCTCAAATATTAACTTCTCAAGGACTAAAAATATGAACTTTCCTAGGGATAAATTCACTCCAGCAATGATGAAAGGGACGAGTAAAGAAGGTAGTCTGCTGACATATCAAAAGAGTAATGGTCAAAAAATTCCCAATGATTGTCCTTTTATGGAAGGAACAAGAACCAAGTGTGGATGTTTTTATAGCTGGGCTGAACCATCCTGTTTATTACTGGCTCCACAATTAAAACACATTTGCAGTCTTGAGGACCCCAAGAGATTGTGATATCAGCGAGATGGCTGTGATACATGTGCTGGCTGTTGACTACAGAAAAAAATAACACTTATTTGAATTGCCTTTATGCTCTTTCTTATGTAATACTGAACCAGAATTCCTCAGGCCTCTAACGCTTACAGAACTCATGAGTACAGTTTTTAGGACGACAAAGTCTGTCAGGCTGAGCACAGATAAGAGTTCAAGCTTGACAGAAAAAAAGCCGATCAGTTCACCTCTAAAAACAATAAGTCAAGTAAGCCGTCAACAGAGCATCAATAGCTCCAATGTTCTCTTTTTGTTTACTCAAAGTGGCCTCATCAGACTCGCTCTCTCGTCGCCTGATTCCACAGCTCATTTTCATGTCTTGCCATCCAAGCAAATTTACACATTTTGAAAAGTGCAAACACTTCTGCTGTGAGATCAAGAGCGGAGATGAAAGAGGGGGAAAAAAGAAGACAGAGAGCCAAAGAAAGACAAAGAACTCGTTAGCGAGTTGCAAAAGCCCAAAGCTAGAAGAGACCTGATGGTGCAGAGTGATTCGACAGCCCTGTAGCTGCTGCTGAGGGCTTTTAACTGCCAGACAGAGAAAATTCAAAAAGTAGGTGAGAGAAGAGAGGACAGGAGGAGGAAGGAGCAGCAGGTCGTGATGGAGTAGACAGAAAGTTGGTGAGGCGGAATGAAATGGGAGAGAAAGTAAGAAGAAATGGATGGGAAAGAACTGGAAACCATTAAGGAAATGAGGAGAAGGAGGAGAATAAGAAGAAGAAGAAGGCGAAGAAGGAGAAGTAGGCAAAGGCAAAGAAGGAGAAGAAGAAGGAGAAGAAGTAGGCTAAGAAGGCAAAGAAGGCGAAGGCAAAGAAGGCGGCGAAGAAGGCAAAGAAGGCGAAGAAGAAGAGGCGAAGGTGGCGAAGGCGAAGAAGGTGAAGGCAAAGAAGAAGAAGGTGAAGGCAAAGGCGAAGAAGAAGAAAAGGAATTAAATGAAGGGAAAGGTAGAAATTGAAAAAGAAGGGATGATGGGAGCCAGGCAAAGAAAACTGGAGCTTTTTGGGACAGAATCAGTGAAACCTAAAGCTGGAGACAAAGCTGAAGAGTACTGAAACTCTTCATTTCATCCTGATTGTCAGCCACAAACTACGAGTGCAACTGGCTCTTTGCAGAAGCTGATTTTTGAAAATGTTGGGTGCATAAGACACGAGCATATCAAACCAATCAGCAATATTTAGCACTTCAAACAGTAACGTGAACACTGTAAACTCTGCAGAAACCTGGTGATCTGGATTAACATCCCAAATAATTAGCATCCCTGAGCCCGGTCCTGCCGGAGGGCTCTTCCCATTAGAAGGGCGTGCTTCCTTCACAATGTCACCATGTGTTCGCAGAGAGGGATCAACGGGGGTTCTCTCTGTAATCATGCAGGGTCTTTAGCTCAGAATATAAGTGCCTTGAGTGAACTGCTGTTTTGAAGTGGTGCTATATAAATAAATTACATTGGATTAAAGTAGCTGAAGTGGCACTAGTCATTTCAGTTCCCAGTGTAGCAGCAGAGCTCTTCTTGCCCTCACAAATGCATCATCTATAGTTATTGTGATTAAGTTCTTTAGAAAATTAAAATGCTATTCAACATCCATCCATCCATGGATGTGTAATAGTATATTAATAATATGACATAACAACAAGAGCACGGACTTTTTTGTGAACCTGTCTCTCACAATGATAAAGTCTCATATGACCTCTGCTCCAGGGCATTTTGCTCACTTTGGGGAGCCTGAAGATCACTCTTTATTGTTTACTTCAGTCTTTGGGTTCAATAAAACACCATATAGCAAAACAGAAGTGCATCAAAGGCATTGAATTACTGCCAAATAAAATATAGCAAAAGAAAGAATTTATGGCCGAACTACAGTCTATGAAGCAGTTACCACATGCCAGTGGATATCACAGCAATTAGACATCCAAAGCCACAAAGGAGATGAAAATAACACAGCGACAGACAGGAGAAAAGTGGAAGTGAACAAGAGAAGAATTCCAGGATGGCGGAGAGTGAGAGCCCAAATCTAGAAGAGCAGACCCTTGAACGGAGCAGTGAGAGCAGCCAGGAGGCACGGAGGTGGAACCAGGAGTGGGAGGGGAGGCCGCAGCAGCACAATGCCTCAGTGTAGCCCCTCAGCGAGGCCTCGAAACAAGGCACAATGACTGCACTGTCAGCAGGCCGTCTCCTGCACTTTCATAGGTCTCCCTGACACCAGGCCCCTCTCCTTTTTCAATAACCAGCACAACAACCTTTTCACGGGCCGAAGCAACGCTCTGCTCCTCGACCGCCGAGCTGAAAGAGACCATTCTGCGCTCAACGGCTGCTGGTTGAGATTGTTCTCTCATCTCTGTCATTTTTTTTCATTCCAGCGCTACGACTAACATGCTTTGCGAGAAACGGACATTATCACCATTTTTTCTTCTCCCTAGCCCTCGGGGCATTTTCTTGTTCCTAGTGGCTTCTGGGTAGAGCTACAGAAAAACCGCAGGGGTTGAAAACATTATTGTGCAGTCAGGGCGACAAAGTGCAGAGTTCAGCCATTTCTGGATAAATGGATGGAGCCAGCATCCATTCAGGAAAAAAAAAGAAACAAACAAAAGTGTGGGATGAATGATTCAGACCAGCCATTCCCCATCAATGATTCATTGATAGCACAGGAATGCATTCTTAAAGATTCAAACAGGTCGAACACTTCAGGAAAAAGTCATCCATTCTTAAAACACACAACATGGCTTGTGCCAGCAAAGCCCTCCTTCATGGAGATCAAAGCCAAAACATGAAATTGGAGACGGTCTTTCATTCATGGAGCATGTCGGCTTACCAAGGAGGAGATTTGCCATTCTGGCAGCAGCTATTAGCCAACTGGAGCAGCTCAAATCCAGCACTGTTGCAGCCTACTGTTGTTACTGGTTTGGTGCAGCCGTGGCTGCTGCTTGCAAATTGATAAATACTGGGGTCAGATGATCAGGAGCAGGACTGTGCTGTGGCCCGGAAATCCCATCTCAAAACTTTTAGGCCAAACGGCCGAATAAATGATTTTCTACATAATCAATGTGACATGTCACAAGCACTCTTATTAATAATAATGATCATAGATCTTGTTTCTGGAGCTGAGGTGAATCACCGTTTCATTGTTTTCATTCAGTTTGGGGATGGTTCGGTTTGCTTGAAGAAGGCCTGTTTGAGGTCCTGATCCCCAAAACCCTGTTTTCATCTCATCTTTCAAGCTCTGGAGTTACCCTCTGTCCTTGGGCGTTGTCTTTAGGATGAATGAGACACTTCAGTAGAGTGTCTGCCTGCATCAAGAGGCTGAAGTGTCCTCAAGCAAGACGCCGCATCACTGGCAGCCTCACCATCCTGACCTCTGACCTGCCAGTGGAGGGTTGTGAGCTCAAAAGCAATTTCCCCACAATGATCATTAATTCATCACATTACCATCCTATAAATGGGAAGTGCTATAATGTATCATAATTTGTGTCATCAATCTTGTTGTCAGAGAGGGAGTGGTTGTTGTTTCTTGCAGAGAGAGCGGCTGTCTATTGATTCAGTCAACAACTGAAGGCTTATGTTGTTTTCTATTTGCAGTTTCAGTTGTTGGTATTATACTGGATCCCCACATTTTTGTTTTTCTGTGCACTTTTTCAGTTTCTGGCTTCTTTTTTTTTTTTAAATTAAACCAATTGTGTATTTTTCTGCTTATCCAGTGGATAAGTGGAAGAAAATGGGTGGACAGGTGGGTGGATGTTTTTCCCCCACTATGGCTCAGGTGGTAGAGCAGGTCACCTACTAATCAGAAGGTTGGTTTATCGATCCAGTCCTCATGCCAAAGTGTCCTTGGGCAAGATACTGAACCCTATGTTGCCCCCGATGTGTCCATCAGTATGTGCGTGTGTGTTGTTAGAAAGCACTTTGAGTGCTCAGCTGAGTAGGAAGTACCAGTCCGTTTACCAGATAAAGTGATCCTGAACTTCAGTCCGATCTAAATGCTCTGTGTCAGACAGTTTTTTCTACTCTGTGATTTGTAACATTGTCAGCACCAGCATATAGCCTTAATACGGGCATATAGCAGTGACTGTGGGCACCAATCCCGTCCACAATTACAAGAAAGCTGCTTTAAAAGGAGAGGAACCAAAACGCCTCCTCGCAGACAGAGTATGAACTGAAGTGTTGCACCAACAGCGGTCTAAGTCAAAAGCACATTATTTTTACCTGCAGATCACTGAGAACCTATAAAGTTCCCTTTAAATGTTTTAAATTTTTTGTTGTTGTTTTTCATTTTCTACTTACCTCCATTATCTGTGCTTCAGTTTTATTCATTTCTGGTCATTTATTTATTTAATTTTGGGGTGTTGTGGGTTAACCTGCCCTTTTAAGAGCAGCTAGCTGGTTACATTGTAAATAATGAAACATGCTACACAAAAACACATGCTCACAAAATAAAGAATGTATTAAAGACAGAAGAAACCCGGGGCAAATGCTCCATATTTGCCTTGCGATTATGCTGCTGCTGTTTCCATGACCCGTTTTCCACTCTCAGGCTTTTGGCCTCAAATCTTAAGAGACTGTAATGTTTTTCTTCTCATGTTTTTATGTGTGTTTACATCCCCATCACTCTGTGGAGAACAAAGTGACAAACCCATTTTGTTAAAGAGTGTTTTATAAATATATTTTATTTGACTTAAAAAGAAACTGGCTCTGAAAGACTCCCAGCTGCAATAAACAGCAGACTTATCTAACTCCTCTGTGGGTCTGAGACCAAATGCAGCGCATTATCGCAGAGTCCAGGACAGGGTTTACGAACGCCTGGCAAACTGAAGCCAGATGACTTGAGCTCAGCTAACCACAGAACTTGGGAGGGGGTGACTTGTGGGGGTTTGCATCCCCTTAATCACCAAACAATTGCCTCTATAGGAGAGGTATAAAGCTTCAAGATGGTACCTAAAACCAACATTAACTGAAAAGGGTTTAAAAACAGAGCCATAGGAAACCAATTTCCCCCACTACCAAACAAAGTAAAAAAAAGAAAAAACATCAGCTTTTCTCCCTGTTGCAGAAAACCCATTAAATTGGTCTGAAAGGATCGGTGTGGCTCAGTCCTGTGAATGCCTGTCGGGGGGACAAATCCTGGCAGACCCAAAAAAAAAAAAAAAAGAGGAAAAATAAGAATATCCCACAGGAGTCCAGGGGGAAAATAAATAAATAAATGGAAAACAGAAAACTGAACATCTGTCCTCCTGTCGCAGGTGATTATTTTGGGCGATTGGAGTTGGGATGAGTGTCTCCTCCTCGTTACGGAGTGAAGCCAGAAAAACAAAAAGCTGCTGAGTCTGACCCCAGCGGCAGACGAGGAACGGCTGGTGCTGCATCAGATCTGAGCAAACACGCTCCATCCATCTCGCCTTTATTCAGCTGAGCATCTGTTGTTTGTATTCAAGATTTGAGGGGGTGGAGGGGGGGCTGTGCGGATACAAACAAACGTAAACATGGATTTATGTTCTTTAGGTGTTATCATGGTTACATGATTATGACAGGTGATGGCACTAACAGGAGTGGGGTGCACCGTGCTCACCTGGTTAAATTATAGTTCGCAATCCAGACAATATTTTTTTTAAAGAGCCTCCCAAAGATGGCATAATGGTTGGTGCAACAGCTGTTCTTTTCAAGTGGGCCATTTTTTACTTTTTTTTTTTTTTTTTTTACTGCTAAACATGCTCACAAGACACACACACACACACACACACACACACAAAAAGTTATGCAAGAGGGTACAATGAGGGAGCAGGTAAATATCTGCAGACTCTAATAAAGTGCAGCTGATTTTACACATTAAAACATCTATTTCCTGGTATAAGGAAAAGCTGCTGCATATATTAGAAAACTTAGAAGTCTGATAAATGTCCTCAAATCATGTTCATTTGAATACAAAGAGAATGAAAGACATTAGTAGATACATTGATATGCATCAATATGATTTTTTAATTTTTTTTTTGAATAACATAATGTAGAAATCGATGCTTGTAGGAATATAGTTAATGGTGCAGTCACAAAGTATGCCCACCAGAGTGATTCTGAGTCCACTGTTCACTATGCAGTGTCTGCAGCACATGTAGCAGAGTAGCAGCACAGCTGAGCAGGCGTGGTTCATTTCTGGCAGGCGAGTGCAGATGTCACAGCCTGTAAATAGCTTTTAACTGCCAGGAATCAGTGCACATTTTTTTAATGCAGTGTGATGTGAAGTCGAGTCACAGCTGGAAAGTCACAGCTGGAAAGTTACTAAGCAATTAAAGTGTAAAACATTTTTACACTTTAACTTTAATTGAAAATGAAAACAAAGAAGGTTTTTTTTTTTTTTTTCCCTCTGATATGATCCGAGGTGATCCGATACATAACCCATCTGAACCTTCCACCACATGGTTGGCAAATTATACATTTGGGATGAATTTGTGTCATTAAAAAATGAACTTCAGCCACAAGAAGAAAAAAGACTCTTGCAGCAGGACGACACAGAGCCCTGATCTGGGGTGGCTGTAGCTCAGGAGGTAGATCTCATCTACTAATCAGAAGATTAGTGGTTTGATCCCTGGCTGCTCCAGAGAACCCTGAGATGCTCTCTGGTGCATTCATTGGTGTGTGAATGTGAGATGGAAAGCATTTAGGGGTAGAAGAAAGTGCTTGTATGAATGGGGTGAATGGGTGAATGAGGCATGTGGCATAAAGCACTTTGAGGTCCAGAGCAGAGCAGAAAAGCGCTAAATAAGAACCAGTCCATTTACCATCTGCATATCCTGGAGTAAAGTGAAGCAAGAGAACGCTCACAAACCCCAGTCTGTAGTAAGTTTTCCAAGAGGCAGACAAATTCCTTGAAAAAGAAACAGTACTGCTTAAAAGGCAAAGAGCAGCCACACTATACATCAATTTGATTTAGGTTCCTTCAGTGTGTGCTCTGCTTTAAGAGCCAAAATCTAAGCTGTGCCTTTTAGAACTGGGTAGTTTGTTGATAGGTTGTTTTAATGTTTGTTGATCATAGTGACAGGATAGTCTGTTATACTTTTTTTATTACAGCTACATATAGTAGGTTATTTAAAAAAAAAAAACCTGGATGCACCTTCTGACTGTTGCAGGCACTCACTATTAGAAACCAAGTTTTGCACCAACCTTTTCCCCAGGGTACTGAGCGGCGTGCTGAGGCTCAGTGTAGCTTGGGCGGGTCTTCGGTTGCGTCCGGCCAGCTTGGTGGCGGGCCTCTCTTTCTTCGGGGACTCAGCCTTGCGAGCTGGGCTGGCACAGGGCTTGATGTTGAGGTCCTTTAGGACATCGTAGTTGATCTTGGAGGAGATCTTCTTCTGCTCCAGCATCTTCTCAATGGCCTCATCAGCAGTGTTAGCTCGGATCGGGGGGCGTCTCTTATTGGGGCCTCTAGGCTGTTGGGATTTCAGAGAAAACTAAAGCTTACATCAACTCTCATCAAATACAAGAAACATCCGGGGGAATACATTAGAGCTCGAGTGCTTCAATATCATAAATTGCCAGTCTAGTTATTTTTAAAATTTTTTAGAGATGTGTGAACCAACTATGTGTGGGCTGCATTTTGAAGAAAGATGGAACCCTGAGCTACATGCTAATGTCAGCATGCTAAAAGACTAATATTCAACAGATTTAGTTTTAGCAGGAATTAGTTTAGGGTATTTGCATGCTACCATTCACTATTATATTCAGATTTGTAGGTTTTAGTGGTACATCAAAGCAAAGCACAAAAAGAAATTCTGACTTGAAAAAGGAAAAAAGTTATTACAAATCACAAAGACAGAGGCATAAAGAATTGTGCTAAATGCCATTGCTAATGCCATTTAGTGTACAGAAGTGGATCATTATTATCCCTAGACCTGTACAGTAGTGCTAGGATAAAAAGAGCTACAGTCTGTTGCTTAAAAGGCCCATTAGTTGTTACTAGCTCAGCAGCAACTACTTTTCTTTGGGGTCCATATTGAAGTTTTTTTGTTGCTCTTTTTCTTCAATTAACAACCCGGCATCGCCCTGGCCAGGACTGCACAGACACCGCCTTTCAATTCGTCTAACTTTACTGAATGTACTCCAGTTGCATACAGCAGACAAAGGTCAAATGTTATCAAAAAACAGTTTGTCTTCATATTAAAGTATTTTGGTCCCAGTCCCAGAGAGGCATTTGCCCTCTAAAAGTAAGAGTGAGGAACAATTTCTGTCCATCCATCCATTCATTTTCTTCCACTTATCCTCGGCTGGTTCCCAGGGGCAGAAGCCTAAGCAGAGGCACCCAGACCTCCCTCTCCCCTGCCGGGAGCAGGGTTACCAGGGCCCCACCCTGGAGCCAGGCCTGGGGAGGGTGCTTGAGGGAGAATGCCTGGTGGCTGGGCCTTAACCCATGGGGCCCAGCTGGGTGCAGCTCAAAGAGGAGACATTCTGTAGGCTCACCACCTACAGTAGGTGAAATGTGCATTGGGCATTGGGCAGTGGCCAACGGCGTAGGCCCTGGCTATCAAGGCTGGCGACTGGGATAGGAACAACTTTGCAGGCAAATTTAAATCCAAACATTTTTCTATAAAATACAGCTTACCTCTATTAAGACACCAGATTGGGGCTATCACCCAGCTGCAGGTATTCTTGACCCCACTCTAAAATTATGGCACAGATCAGCAGACTTCCTTTATTTAAAACTTTTAAAAGAAGACTTTGAAACAAGTTTCTTCACACACTTGATTTTGATCAGTTTATCTCAAAGACCCTTTTCCCATACAGCAGCTAATCAACTCGGAATATTAACCATTCCCAAATGAGAAACAAAGGATGCGCAAATCCTTCGTGCATAAACATGATGCTCTTCACGTTGTTTGTTCAACCGCTCGTTTGTCAGTGATGTGACAGTATGCTGCTGGTTGGATGAGAGCTGTCAGGAGGTTGCATGTCTCATTAGGTCTGTTCCACTGTAGCTAATCCAGCTAGTTAAAACCAGTGAACAGATGTTGGGTCTAACAAAGGGTCTGCGCTGAGCCAAAAACAGAAATGGCAAATGAGAGGAAACCAGTTCCACAGGACTTACTGCCCATCTGTCTGTGTTTAGCTTCAGTCTGCCTGATAGCACCGCTCACTGTCCAGCTCACTCTGCAGTTTTTATATATCGATTCCATTTCGGGCATTTATCGGTCAAAAACGACAGGTTCCGGCTCTCCACTCAACAGAATGTGATGCTTTTCTGCTTTTGTATTGGTTGGATTGAACGTGATATTTGAATGCATTCACTCTGGCTCCAGCATATTTAAATAAGATGTTTTTCTCCCAAATTCTGCATTTTATGCATTTTTATTCACCGTTCCTCTTACATGTATAATCTACAGAAAATAATTAACAGATAAACTGCAGCTCTAGTGATTTTCTTTAGAATACATTACTGCCTGAATAATTGTATGCCTGTATAGAATCATTAATCTTAACAACTATATGCAGATCACATGCAGGCTTGATATACCTGCAGGTTATGTCATAAAAATGATGTGGCTGAGGGTTGAAAAGTGCTCTAAGAGTAAAATCAAATGCGCCCAGGCTGTGCAGGGGTCGATTCTCTTTTCTAATTTTTTTTTTTCTTTTTTAGCCAAACTTGAAAATACATATTCATTTCTCTCTGTGTTTTGATTTGACACACACAGAAATGTTTACGTGCATCTTCAGAGAAGCACAGTTTCAGACTTGTCAGTGGTTGGGCATTCAGGCTTCTCTTGAATTACCCCTGTGGCCTCAGGGTACGAGCCTGATTATATGATTGCGGGAATTTTCAGCACGAGGCATGTGGGACTCACATTACCAAAACTTTATGGGGGGGTGGGGCTTCTTTTCTCAGAGCCAGAGCAGTATGCCTGAGATGACCATAGTTGGGATAACTACTTTCACTGACATTTCACATTATGTATTGACAGTTTGGCCATGTTAGATATAAGGATTCACCTTTGTAACATTATATAGACACACACACACACACACACACACACACGCACGCACGCACACACTCACAGGACACTATGAGGTAAAAGTTTTCAGAGCAACTTAATTCTTCATGGCAACATTCAACACGGTGCTGGAAACGGCTGCACGTCCATGATACGACTCTCCCATCCCAGCACATCTCAAACGCGCGCTACTGGATTGAGATTTGGAAACTAGAGGTCATCTGAGTACAGTTTGAGATGATTTGAGCTTTGTGGCATGGCGTGTTACGCTCTGGTAGCCGCCATTAGAAGATGGGTGGTCATAAAGGGGTGGGCGCAGTCAGCAACAATACTCCGGTAAGTTTAACCAATGCACAGTTGTAACTAAGGGGCCTAACCTATGCCAAAAAAAAGCCCTCCTTGCCAGAGTTGATATAAGGCAGGATGGATTCGTGCTTTCATGTTGTTTACACCAAATTCTGATCTTGCCATCCGAACACTGCAGCACAAATTGAGACTCAAGGTGAACAAAGATTTTCTGTTGTCCAATTTTGATGATCCTGTGCCACCTGTAGCCTCAGTTTTCTTGCTCTTAGCTGACAGGAGTGGCCCACAGTGGTCTTCTGCCACTGTCACCCCCTCTGCTTTAAGACTCAATATGAGATCCTCTTCTGCATACCTTAATTGTAACAAGTGCTTATCTGAGTCACTGTTGTTCCTGTCAGCTCAAAGCAGTCTGGACATTCTCCTCTGACCTCTGGCACCCACAAGGCAGTTTTGCCCAGAGAATGCTGCTGACTGCATATTTTCTCTTTTTTGGTCCGTTCTCTGTAAACCCTAGAGATGGCGGTGTGGGAAAATCCCAGCAGATCAGCAATTTCTGAAATACTCAGACCAGCCTATCTGGCACCAACAACCATGCCACATCAAGAGTCATTTAAATCACCTTTCTTCCCTATTCTGACCCTCAGTGTGAACTTCAGCAGGTCTTCCTGCTGCCATGTGATTGACTGATTATACAGTTGTGCTAACGAGCAGCTGAACAGGTGGACCTAATAAAGTGACCAGTGAGTAACATGAGTGGTTTAATAGGTCCACTTTAAAGCTGTTATTTGAATAGATCCTTCTTCCAAACTACTGATGGAAAGTACTAACAGTAGTTCTATTAGAGTTTTCTTTCTTTTTCTTCTTGAGATCAGAGGCAGCCACAGAGAGGATGATTACTGAGTTAGATCAGAAAAATCTACATAATTCTTTTCCTCATTTCTGGCCTGAAACATTTTCTCAAAAGGAACAATCTGAGTCATTTCAGGCACAATGAATCAGGGACACAGAAAACAATAGCTGAAGCAGAAGACTGAAAGGCTTTTTGACAGTAGCGTGCAGGGTTCAGATTTCAAGCAGATAAGTGGTCAAAGTTGAGGCAGCTGCTGGTTGGATAGCTCAGAGATATGAAGAGATTCATAAGGCATCAGATGTGACTGGTGCTTTTATGGCTGACAAATTGTGTTATGGCCCATTTGCCCGTTTTCTGGCTGACTGATCAACTCTCACCCTGCCTGACAAAAAAAAAAAAAAAACACAGTGTGTGTTTTTATGTGTCAGTCTGTCTGACCATTTACTGCCTCAGACAAACTTCCTGTCATCCTGACGACCTCAAACAAAAATGCCCGCCCTTATCTCACAATTTTTCAGACTGCTGTTACCTTTCTCTCTTTGTAGATCCCGAGCGCCTTCTCCTTCGCTATCTTGGCCTCCTTTTCTGAAAGAAAAAAAAAAAAACAGACAGTCTGAGCATACAAGCTTGGAGATAGCATTATAAAAATGATACAACCCGAACGCTTCCAGGTTCAGATGGAGGTTTAGCGCTGTTTGGCTGATAAAGCACTGAAAGTAGGAGGTACATTTTCTGACAAACCAACCACTGAATACAAATGAACATTTAATTCTGCATTGAAACACAACCAGCACAGAGATCGTGTTGCATCCTCAAAGTACCTTTCTGCTCTTTGAGGTAGGTGGAGTTTTCTGCCATCCACAGTGCTGTCTTGATTTTCACTTCATTGTCATTCAGCAGATACTACAGAGAAGCAGAGGGAGAGATGTAGGAGTTCACTTTACAGGGAGTTTCCCTATTTGGGTTTAAAAAAAAAAAACAGCCTGTTGCTAATTTCTGGGCTAAATGCTCAGTTACCTAACCCAGTTTCACATATTATATCCTCTTTATAATAATTTATCTAATGCTAGACATAAAAATACCTGACATTCTAAAAGTGCACCAGGTGAAAGAAGCAGCAGAGTCATATTGGCACACAAATAAACAGTTTGTGTCAAACTTCTCTTTAGCGAGGTGCTCCACGTTCACAGAGCCCACCGACTCACACACCAACAAAAACATCCAAATTTTGGTTGCTACTGGAGCTTGCGCTTTATTGCTGTGTAAAGTAACTGACCAAGCAGAGGTAAACACATTACACAGCAAGATCATAGCTGTTGACTTAAAAGAAAAAGGAGTTCCACTTTCTCCAGAAAGATGAGTTTTGTTTTGCTTTTTAATGATGTGATGTGTAATGGGTACTGCGTGAAAAGCTTTTGTTAGTTCTTGAGTTTGTTCTTCGGGCCTAAGTGTGGGCAGAAATGTTCATTGCTGATACAGGCCGTTATGTAAAAGGTTGTCTCCTTATAAATAATATTACAATAATCTATTTTGTGCTGTCCTTGACTGCCCCTCTCTGAGCCTGGTTCTGCCAGAGGTTGCGTCCTGTCAAAAGGGAGTTTTTCCTTCCCACTGTTGCCAAGTCCTCGCCCATAGGGGGTTCATTTTGATTGTTGGGTTTTCTCTGTAATTATTGTAGGGTCTTTACCTTACTATATAAAGCGCCTCGAGGCAACTGTTGTTGTGATTTGGCGCTATATAAATAAAACTGAATTGAACTGAACTTAGAAAAACAACAACACTGCCATTAAAGTAAGTGGCTTCTGCAACCTTGCAACAAACAAACCCTTAACAAATGGACAGCTGAGTAAAACGAATTATTCTGATTGTTGATAATAATTTTGAACTGGTTTAATTCACTCTTAAAGAAAGAAACATGGAAAAACATAATGTGCAGGTACAATATGGAGTAAATATATGAATCTTTAACCTTTCCCCATTTGTTAAGATTTTAAATCAGACTTTCATTTTTAATCTGTGACTGTCAAAAGGCACAAATTTAAATGATGAAGATGGGCCAAATTTTAAACCAGTTTTTTACCACGCTAACATGCTACATGCTGACCGACACAAACAAAAAACACTTGACAACATTTGAATTAAGACTTTAGGGCATTCACGGTACACGGCGCACTGTAAATCGGTGGTGTGTACGGCTTGACTGGAGCTGCATGAGCAGCAGGTACGTACCAGCTCTATCTCACTGTCATTTATCCCACTCAAGTCGAGCTCCCCGCTGTCAGCAGCACCATCTGTCACAGAGACAAACACCAGAATGGACACACTTAGATTTGCTGTAACACACGTTTTTGCAGCAGCGCTGCCATCCCAAAGGGGGTGAAACAGGAAACAGCAGGTTAGCAAATAAATAAAGAAATAAACCTTTCGCATCCTGCTGCATCTCTTCGTTGTGGAAGATCTGTGATGCATCTTATATCAGGAGTAAATCACCAAATAAAAAAAAAAATTGCACTGTGACTCCTGATAAGATGTTAATAGGCTTAACGCACGTTAAGCCGATCTATCTTCACACGCTTTCTTTTCAATTACGATACGCTTTCTAGAGTTCGGCGCACTTTATTTTGAAATGGGGGGGGGCGCTGAAACAGCGATTTGCATTTTTTTCACAGGATGGCCGAGACAGGCTCCTACCTGCGTGTCTCTGCGACGGAGAAACGGCAAACATTTAATGTGTTGATAAAAGAAAGCAGTGTCTCAAACCTTCAGGTTGCACAAAAGTTCAATTTGGGAAGAGAAATTTCAAATAAAATCTGATTGGCTTTGATAACAGGAAACAAAAGATTGCTTTTTTTCCCTTCTTTGAACGAGCAATACGTAACTGAACGAAGCAAGACGGTACACA
>JAMQGT020001096.1:0-60385 GCA_024447675.2 Pterophyllum scalare | reverse complement strand
GTTGTGTCTGACCTTTACTTGGTTCAGTTAGGTATTGCTTTCTCTTCTTTGTTACTGACGTGAGTCACTCATTAAAGTCTTTGAAAGCTTGTTCTTCTGGCCTGAGCACCGAGTTTTCCAAGAAAATCTAACAGGCTAAACGCTCACCAACTGCCAGCTCTTCACTGCAAACAGGCCTGCGCTGACATCAGGAGATGGATAAGAAAATCCATTTCAAATCCCCTTAAAGCAGACCTCCATATTGATTCTCTTGAATCAAGGTCAGGTTATATCTCAGGGAGACTTAAATCACAGCTTAGCCTTTTCTAAATACTAAACACACTTTGGGTCAGCTCTGTATCATATTTTTAACATTCAATAAGCCTTTATTTACTGGATAAATCCAATTTATCTGTTCTTTTCTCTACACTCTTATTTCTAACCCTTTAAGAAAAAAGACAATCATTTAATCATTATACTGTTTCAAAATCAAAATCAGTCTCTCTCTACACACACACACACACACACACACGAGAGTCTGTTTATGCAAGAATAAATTGATATTAAATCTTAGGAAACTGTTTGATTTCATTTTTTCCAAGTAAATAACCCCGGGCTGTCAAATTAAAGCATAAACAGCTTATTAGAGTTGAATAAATATAGTTGAAAGTGCTCCATGAGCACTGAAACAGAAAGATTACTGCATCTCACGTATAACATCATCCTCCATCAGTTTTACTTTATGGGAAATCTGTAACGCCAAAAAAAAAAAATCTCTGAAATGCAAAAGGTTGGTGTGGCATTAATAACTGTGCAATGTAGAGACAGGGAGCTGCAGTCTGAAAAATAAATAAATAAAAAATAACCCCACACAGGCTGAAATGGGAATGAAAGAGGTCAACCCATCATGTGGACTCCTACTATGAACTTTGTGATATTTGGTTAAAAGTGTGATAAGCGATTACCTCCCGGTGAGATACTCCTTTTCCCACTACCTTTTATTGGTATTGTCTTCACCGATCACCTTCTCTAACCCAAACCTGCATGTACTATATTTTGGGTTAATGTGCATCCAGTTATGAGCGTGCTATTTTTAAACATGCAACGGTGCAGCATAATGTGAAGCAGAGCAGCGGGACAGTTAACCCACATCTGTCACGTGAAGCTTCAAAGACAAATGCTAACTTATCCCAATCTCCAAAAGCAGGACACCATTTTCTCAAAAACATAAAAAAAAAAAACAGATTTTCAATCAGCCTGCAGGAGTGCAGACACACATTTAAGCATATAAAGTCTGTGGTCCAGAGAAAAAAAATCCTGGCTCTAAACACAACACTGAGGGGGTGGGGGCTGTCAACAAAACATCTCCTTGTTGCGGCACTAACGAGCACCAGCGGGAGCGGGGGGGGGCTGAAGTGTGATTTCCTGTGAGACGAACAGTAATGAGCAGTGAATGCTATCGGGCAAAGACCTCTCCACACTCGGTGTTTAACACTATATCAGAGCTTCTACACTAATAGGGTCTCTACCCAATGTTCCCCACAGTACTTGGCAGCAGCTGATGGCTTATTGTGCTTTGGCCGACCAGGCCTGGAGACATTCAAGTGTTCACAAAGACACGACACTTTGCTGAGCACTCACGTTCACAGATGAGTACACGACTTAAAATACAGGGTCTCGAGCTTTTCTCCTAGACCACTGATCTGCGACTCTACTAATATCGGCCATAAAATATTTCCCTTGAATACAGTATTAAAAAAAAAAATAATTCTATGAAGATGTAAAAACAGGACTTGCTACAGACGGGTGACCTCTCCATGGTGTACCCTGCTGTCTCTGTGCAGCCCTGTGAAAACCTAAGTGCATCCTTACGCCTTCCATAGGAATTAAGAAGGTAAGTAGCAGCCAGGTGTTGCTAATTAAATGCAATTGATTAATTGATCATCGGGAAGTGTGACCATTTCAGTAAGGAGTGCGTTAACGCATTGACACAACCTTCCCAGGAGTGGACGTCACAGCAAATTCACCTCACAGTTAAACCGTGCAGAGGACCACAAAAGGCCAGAGAAACAGTTGTTTTATTATTGTTTTCATCATTTCCACAGCGCTACCAACAGATTGTCCTGAATATGGGATAAATGAAGCATTTCTCATTCATTCCAGCAAATCTAAACAAATCAAACAGAATGGCCGAAAAGGAAAGAACCAATCAAGAACCACAGTGCAGACCTCACCTTGACTGAAATGGAATATTTACAGTAAACTCCTGAGGGGTGAGGTCATGAACTAAACAAGAAAACATAGCAGTGTTTATATTTGGCACTTCCTGAGATATTAGTACAAATGTGGCCTTTGGTAGATATTGCAAGCAAAAAGTAGAAAATGACACTGTGGCATAACCAAGAGGATAAATCACTGATAAAGCTCATTGTTTACCACGACAGAGTTTGAGTCTCTTTGAAGAATTCAGAGGATACTAAAAACCATTTTAATAACAGCTGAGCAAAACAGAAAAGGAGGACGGCCGGACAAACTCCTGGTTTTACCCACACTTCAAAACTCAGTCATTAAATACTAAAATGTAGAATTTCTTCAGAAAAATATTTCATTTTACAAAAAAAAATTTTTTTTAAATCACAATATACAAAATAATATTTTACAAATCCCATAAAAATAAAAATCCACAATGTTTACACTAAAACTGGTCTTAGAGGCAGATTTATGTGGCTTTTAAATTCTGTTAGACATTAATGGAAATTTTGCTTTCGCCTCATCATTTGCGGCTGCTCCGGTCGACCCCTCTGGTTCACACGGGACGGTTCTTGTGAATTCATGACGATGTCTACGGATACGGGAAAGGAAAAGCGATCCATCATCTGTGCAATCTTCTCCTGAGGAACACCGTGCTTGTTCCTCCTGGAAGTGTGTGTGTGGGGGGGAGAGAAAAAAAAAAGTGCAGTGGATGAAGTTAGAGTGTGAAGTCTGGACTGTGTCTAACAGCATTTTAATATAATAACTGAGAAATCATACTTCTCCAGCTCGTAAGGATCAAATTTCCATCTGGTGTCGGGTTCACAAAAATCCACTTTGTATCCTCTCTCCACGGCCTGGTGCAGAAGTTGGAAATGTAAAAGGATTAATGAAACACTAACGAAGTAATAATAATTAATAATAAATATTTAATATTACCATTTACCATTTTGACATATGGCTTCATTTCCCAGGCTTGGATGTTTGTATTATCAATAATAATGGGAGACCGGCCGTCACGAAGAGCGTCTCTAGCTGAGAAGATTAAGCAGAGATTCTCACAAGTTCTGGCAAGGAAATGAAAACTGTCCTCACACCAAATTTCTACACACACACACACACACATCAGCCACAACATTAAAACCACCATCCCATGCCAAAACAACACAACCAATCAGGGCATGCACATGGGACCTCCAGGGCTCTCCTGTGGTATCAGGCTCCATTACGTTGGCAGCGAATCCTTAGGGTCTCCATGGATTGAGCTTGTTTTGGATAATCAATTAAGGATTTGGTGTATTTGGCGAGCGTGTAAATGCTTTAGACTCTTCGTTGTGTTCCTGAGCAGTCTGTGTGGTTTGTCGGGGTGCCTGTCTTGCTGCAGGAAGCACCTGTTGTTGAAGAGTACCTTTGCCAATGTTAACGTGGGCGGCACATATCAAAGAAACATCCATTTGAGCGCCAGGACCCACAGTTTTCCAGCCGAATATTGCACTGTAACCACATTATCGGTTTTATTCACTTCACTTCAGTGGTTTTGATGTTGTGGCTAATTTTAAAATACTCTGAAGAAATTTAAATACACCAGATGACCTTCCTGACACAAACCCCAAAGGATGTTTGTGTCCTCCAGAATGTATGAACCACTACACTACAGAGCCATTGTGGTTGCTTCAGTCCCATTAAATGTTTTTCTATGACTTGAATCTCATGAATGAGCATTTAATGAGTCAATACCTCTAATTTGATTCCATTCATGTGCTGCTCCAAGAAGGCTGGGGTCATAGTGGTAGCCATTTTTGTGTGCAAAGTAATCGTCTGTGCTCAAAATGATCCCGCTGGGGCCGGTGGAGAGCAGCTCCCTGTGAGAAACAATGGGTCTCAAAGTGCTGCTTTTATGATATTCATTTCAGATAAGAATAAATGACAGAAACTAAATCAGCATTACACACTGATGTACCTGGCGAGTGTGGATTTCCCAGATCCTGGTAATCCCCTCATCAAGATAAGCACGAGGGCTGAATGGTATGCGTGAGCATCATTACGAGGCTGGTAGTGATGCTGTTGCTCCCAAGGTTCATTGTCCGAATCGCATCTCTGGAGTCTGCGGTAATCTTCATTGAACTGAGAGAGCTCGTCGTTTCTATCTCTAGGCCACATGACATCTACATTATCTGAGTGTCCGTCATAGCTGCGGCCCTCATCCCTATCAAACCGATGTGGAGGAGCGCCATAAAAGCCCTGAGAGGGTTGCCTGCATACATTTGGAGGTGGAAAGCGACAAAAAGGTGGGAAATGCAGCTCCTCTTGATAATGATTTGCCATGCCTGGATGTTGAAATGTAGGATTCACACGCGGTGGCTGTTTTTGTTGATTTGGGAATGCATATGGTGGTGGTTGGTGAGGGAATGGTGGTCTGTGAAATCTCAGGTTTGGTGGTCTATCCCGTGGTTGTGGATAATGCCACTGTGTAGAGCTCAGCTCTGGGCCAGGCCTCTGTCTCATGGGACTGTATGGTTCATTCTGATACCAGTGAGGCCACACTGACTGTTTTCGTCCACTGCTTTTCTGGGAACCATCTGTTTCTGAAAAATCTCTTGTGTTAACAATTTTCCCCTCAGGTACATCCTGAGTTTCTTTGCTGGTAGGTAATTTAGGAGATACAAGTGGCTGATCAAAAGCTGCATCTTGTTTCCCCGGGTTACCATTAGCACCCTCAGGGGTATCGATCTTCTCAAGCTCTCTGTAAAACTCACTCAGTGAGTCTTCAATGACAGACTCGGCTGCAGTTGTTTGTGGAGGAAACGCTGGACCAATGAATGCAGTGCTGGTAAATCCTACCTCCTTTAACACACGGTCCCTCGCACTGCTGTCTGCAGCACTGCCATCGGTGCCCACATGCTTAGTGTTCGTGTCTGCAGAGTCGGCATTACACTCTTCTGTACTTACACTCACACAAGGCTTTTCTGTGGCATCAGAGGACGTACAGGACAAGTCAGGGTGGGACATCTGAATGAAGACAGATGAGAAGTCACTTCATCGGAACACCGCAAAAATACAAACTTACAAGTCATTACTACATGCTACTTTTATGATTATTTTATTTATGTTATACACTTTTTGCTGCTCCTATATCAATATACAGTCTAAAGGAGTGTATCAGCTGATATATTGTGTATTCTACACACGTATATGTGTGAGTATGTGTACATATAAGTGCACATGGCAGCACACTGTACATCAATTAGCTAAAATATAAACAATGCCTTCGGTTAACCATTAAACTTTGGCTAATGTGCCACAGTACGAGATACAGAGGACCGAATAAAAATAACTAAACAAAATAATTAATTAGGTAAAAGTAAAAATACAGAGTAACTATCGGTATTCACGGGTGCTTACCGTACACATTCGAGATGCATAAATGGAGGGAAAAGCAACATTCACGACACACCGGCGTGCAAATACAACATTGCGCTCGCCTTGTGTTTACGGAAGTGACATCATTCTTCTTCTATTTTCTAATTAACGGCAGACAACACGGCCGCTGACCGCGTGAGCGACACAAGCGGTCCTGAAGCGCGACACAGTCGTGACCGCTTTACTGGGGCCACGTAGCTTTCCACTTGCCCATTAAAATGCCTAAAAGTTTTCTTTTTTGTAGTTTTTTTTTAATTATTGTTTTTAACCAGCCATTTGTATATATTTTATTTGCACTTTGTGATTTTATCTGTGAAAGGTGCTATAAAAATAAAGTTTACTTACTTACCTAACGATCATAACTCTCAGTTCTCTCTGTCCCTCCACAGCATTTCAGTCAGGTTGAGGTATGGACTTTGACTGGGCCATTGCAGCACCTTCAGTCTTTTTCTTCTTCGGCCATTCTTTTGTCGATTTGCTGGTCTGTGTGGGTTTATTGTCCTGAATCAATTTCAGCCAAGCTTTAGCTGACAGATGGCCTCAGATTTGACTGTAGAATACTTTGGTATACAGAGGAGTTCAATGTCGAGTCAATGACTGCAAGGTACTCGGATCCTGTGTCTGCACAACAAGCCCAAGCCATCACCTCTCGGCTAGTGTGCAGTTAATATGAGGTGTTTGCACCAATGCTGCGTTTGGTTTCTGCCAGCCAAGGCTCTGTGCATTATGGCCAAGCATCTCCACTTTTATTGCATCTGTCCAAAGAACATTATTCCAGAAATCTTGTGGTTTGTTCAGATGCAACTTTGCAAGCTTAAACTGTGCTGCCATGTTTTTGTCTTTTTAGAGGCTTTCTCCAGGCAACCATTCCAACTAAGACATACTTGTTCAGTCTTTAATTACACTGTTAATGTTTAACATCCTGTTTTCTCTGAGCATTGCAGTCAGGATGGGAAGACTGTGATGTTGTGTGAACACACACCTGAATGCTCCAAATCCATAAACAGCCCAATCTTCTGCTTTTATAGAGATACTCATGGTTGCTGATTATCAATTAATCAAGTGTATTTAATTAGCAACACCTGGCTTGGTTACCTTCTCATTTAAGGATGTACTTAGTTTTTCACAGGGCTGCAGAGAGTCCTGCAGATACTTTTTTTTTTTAACACGACCAAATCTTCACAAGAAGCCACCAGCAAAAACAAAGACCCACAGACCGAAACTGTAATTCTGAATTTATTTAACAATGAATGTACAGAACTTTACAGGAAACAAGTAGAAGATTATAAAACACTATGAAATGACATGATTTCAGTATTCAAGTACTTTCCCCATTTTATGAGGCCAGTGAGTGTACTAAAACAACCGCAATGTGTGCTGTAACAACCTTTAATGCTAACATTCAGCCATTTGGACATTTTATAAAACTGTAGTGTGCTCGTCATGACACTGTGGTACAGATCTACATTAAATTAACACGCAGTGCTTGAGTATCAATCATAGCCAGCTCCTCATCGTTCACCCATTCATCCTCTGTCAGTGAGTCAGTGGGTTTGTGGGATGGCGTCTGTGCAGTTTTTAAAGTGCTTGGTGTGGCAGACCTCCGAGGCGGATTGAATGTCTTGTTTACACAAGGAGAAGATACTGATCCCAGATGGGAAAGAGCCGGTGGAGACGGGATACGACACAGATAGTCCAGTGCTCTCCTCCTTTTTAGGCTTCTGGGATCTTTTTCTGCTGAGGACGTTGGTGCGGGAGGGTTCCTGCTGACAGGTGTGAAGGATCCAAGGCTTCTGGCTGGCTTTTGAGAAATCGCCTACATAAAATGACACAATCAAGATGACGGCTTTAAAATAGATCTGTAAACAGACATATCGAAAAGCCTAAGATACCACAGTATGAATTCAACTCACGACTGTCTTCGTGTCTGGTCTTCTGCCTGTCGTAGAAGCTGGTGTTTCTCTTTGCAGAGCTGGAGAGCAGCTGTAGCTCAGGCCATTTGATTTGACTAAATGTGAAAGCTTCTCCTCAGCAGTTACAGAGAAGTCCTGCTGACACTGAAAAGACATTGGGGGCGGGGGACTATGATGTAAATTTTAAATGATTTTCACTACTGGTGAGATCAACTCAGTAAGCATAACAAAAGAAATGTTGTTCCTGTTTAGCATTTCCAGTTACACCTGCACTTTGATTAAATTATGACTAATGCTCAGAGAGAGCAGCTTTTGAAGCATATCAGCTGCTCTGAAGGTTTTGATTTTAGCACTGTACCTGGACCAGGGTTTTAAGCCGGCTGAGGGATTCCTGTAGGTGACCCTCTTTGGGATTTGTAGAGAAACTTGTCAGATCTCCGGCAAAAACAACAGGGGTGGGATGCACTGACTGACCTCTCAGCTGCAGGTTGCTCAGAGCCAATATGACGTGTGGTTTTACCATGTTTTCCAGACCAGACTGAGACAAGCTGCTGAAACAACGAACTTTCACAAAGTTCAGTTTCTCATCGGTCAAATAAAATGCAGGAGATGAACCTGTGTTCAAAAGGAGACTTTTCAGTAAACTTTATGCAGGTAGTTGTGAGGAAAACCAGAAAAAAAAAAAATATATATATATATACCACACTTACCCTGTGCATCTACGACACTGACGACATATCCTGTTAGATCAACCTCTCCACACAGCGACTGAAAATCTGGGTTTTGAAGAGTCACAAAATCTGTAGAGACTCTTGGATGGAAATATGACTGCAACCACTCCTGTGACACCTGAATGATAATATCACATATTACAAAACATTCCCATCATACGTCTAATTTATAATTGGTACACAAAATTCCACAGGTGTACCACGTGTGCTGAAAGCCTTTGTTTCCTACAGTACCTGGAGCTCCTGAAACTGTGTTTTCTTTGTCCCAGTGAGCTGAACAGCTTCAACACAGCTGCGTTTCTTTCCGTCTGAAGCGGTGAGGTTATACACTTTGTATCGACAGCCTTCCTTTAATAAAGACTCGAGGTCTGAGGAAGGTCGCCAAAGATTCAGCTGGTAAACTAAACCCAAGAGAAGAAAAATTAACAGTAGTTTAAAAGTGATTATAAAAGGATCAAATGAGAAGAAGGACGAAGACACACCCCTGCCGGGCTGCTCTGTGGAGTCAGCAATGCTGAGTCTCCACACAGGTGTAACCTCTCGTTTGGGGCAGCTCATTTCACTGTCTTCTGCTTCTAGAGCACGGCGATATCGATCCTGCAGTTCAGCCTGCTTCTTCTCCACCACAGAACGCCTGTAGGTGTGAAGGGCCTCCAACTGTTGTGCACTCAAATGAGCCTAGGAGGAGGAAATATACATATATGTACTAAAACTCTTCACAGGTGAAATTAGGTCAACAATCTGTAAAGGTAATGCCTTACTACCTCAAGGTAAGCTGGGTCATCTCCCACTGCTTCATGCAGCTCTTCTCCGTCCTGCAGACGTGCCACTTCTTGATGACTAATCGTTTTTCTTCGCCGTTGAGGTTTGATATCCCCTGAAGATAACAGCTTGTAAAAACTTGTCCAGTTTCAGATTGCAGTAGTTAGCTTGTTGAAATCCCAATTCTTACCCCTTTCCTCATTTTCAAATTCAGCTTGAATCTTAGCAAATAAGATTTCCATTGCTTTTTGTTCCTGGCTGCTGTATCGTCTCGCCTCCTTCTCTTCCGCACGTGAAGAACGGAACACAACACCTCCATCTGGCTTCCTCTCCATCCACTGAAAAATGTATTACAAATACAGTGAAAAGGGATAACACAAACTTCAGTGCCTAACAGTAATTATATATCAATACACACCTGTATGGGGTAGCTCCTCTGCACGACAATGTCGACACATCCTACTGGTCCTCCAGTGCTGTACAAACAGGAGACTGGGAGCAGGAATGGCCGAGGATCCTTGTGAAATCCCAGCTTAGCATCCCATCGTGCAGGTCTGCAGCTGTTGGCACAGATCTAAACACATGAAGAAGAAATAAGCCACCTTCTTATTCGGTTGTGTTGCAGAGAGACAGAAGAACTTCGTCTTAGAATACCTTTAACATTAGAGATTCAGGTGCCTCCAGAGGGGAGCAAGCATCTTGTGATCCCACCAGCTGAGCCCCGTTGATGATCAACTTGCCCCCGACTGCCAGTCGACCTTTGTGAACCATGGCAGTCAAAGGTTCATCCAGCTGGGCTTTAATGGCATACCAACCATCTGTCAGCCAGATGAGTGCAGCTGGAGTTTCAACCTTCGCATCTGCACCGTGAGGAGTTTTGATGTCACCGTGAGTCTGTCTTTTTGGGGACTGACCCCTGGAGATGATCCCGCAAACACAGAGAACCAGGGTTTTGACTGCTGTGTCATCCTTTTCCATGATCTTTCTCAGAGCTGGCCTGCGGCTGTGGTCCACCTCTACATCATATCTAACAAAATATGTTGTAGAGAAAAGCAATGAATACATTAATTTACTCAATGATTAACTAACCATAATTTTTGTACGTTGCAATTCTACAGTGTCTCTAACGTGAGGCTCTGCTGGTTTTCCCAACTGTGTCATATAATTAAAGATGAAATATCTGAGTTTGTACAGCTGTTTAGCTACAAGAAGATCGGAAAATGTAATGAGCATCCCACCCTTTTTTTTTTTTAAAAAAAAGCCTAAACCTTTAAATTACACACACACAAAAAAAAGTCGGAAATGCATAACAACACCTATTTCATGAGCTACAACTACATAAATATAATGAAGTACTGCAAGCTTTACTTGGATGTACCTGTACTTAAGTTGGAGGAGAACCTGCTCTGGGGTGAGACACCGGCTGCCCACTATTTCTGGAAATGATTTTTCCATGGAGGCCTGCTTCCACACAATCCATCTGTAGTGATTGTACACCCACGCCTCACTGATCAGTTTAGGATCCACACCTGGGGTGTCACATAATGCTCTGTGGGCATTGTAGAACGAGATGACATTAACCGTTAGAAGTGCAGCGTGTTGTTAAACCTGATTGCTCCAATACGGTTCATTTGACATCACAAAGTGTGAATCGATGATACCTATAGAACTCTTCTTTCCCTGCAGTCCCATCGTTGCTGGGGACCAGCCATCCTCCGTCACCAAGCTGAACTCCACCTCCATCTGCAAATGCTTCCTGTTTCACGAACTGCAGCAGATTGAAGCGGAAAGCTTCTGCATCGTCACTGGTGATATCAGAAACGTGTTTCTGGACTCCATAGGCATAGAGCTGCATTTATAACCAAAATGAAGAATTCTGAATATGATTAAAAAAAAATGCTTAAAGCAGTGACAGTTATAGCCTTGCCTGTTTCGGGGTGTATCTTCCTGGGGTCTTTCCATGCACAGCAGCTTTCAGTGGGATCCTCGTTACTCCTGAAGTTTTTATAAGAAACAAGCTCCCTGGGAGAGGTCGAATGTTCTGGCGCTTCTTCTTCCTGATCCTCATGTCTTGCATGTCCTGTGCCAGCTCAATGTTCTCAAGATTCTGATATACATCTGTAAACAGACAACCCATTATTATTGCTTTTTAATAATGTCATAAAGAATGTTTTAAACTGATGCAACTCAAAGTGTTTACTGCACCTTGGTTTCTTGAACACATGCCATCCACACCTGATGTCTCTTCAACAGCACCGACAGACCCGCAGTCAGCAGGTAAGCTTTGATTACTCATATCGTCGGTTGGAGTTGCAGCCAAGTCAGTTACATCTGCAGCGCCGTGTGTTTTTTTAGTGGGCGGTACAAAAGTGTTGCTGTTACACAGCATTACAAACGGTTTCTGGTGTTTGTCCTCCCCCTCTTGTGGCTTAGAGGAACTCTCTTGAACAGTAGTTCTTTGTTTTTTGAATGGAGGAACAAAGGTCGAAGGTGTTCTCGTGTTATCCCTGAGAACTGTATTCTTATGAGTTTCTGCCTTTGCATTTCTGACAAATGGAGGAACAAATGCTGATGTCTTGCAGTGTGCTGATCTGCCGTCTCCTGGGTTTGAGTTCTTCGTTTGTGGCGTCTTTTGGAATCTAGTTTCCACAAAGTTTTTTCCATTGCTGCAGAAAATTAAAAACTATATAAAATCCCAAACGGCTGATAATGTTGGTAATCTGCTTGACAACATGGTGCTTCACCAGGAACTTACCCATTTGGCCCAGTGATGTTTGGATAAAGGGAAGTGCTGTATTTAAAAAACTCCCCTGTCCTTCAGTAAACCTTAATTGGGAATATGAAATATTTATTTAACGCATAACACAAAATAAACAGTTCTCAGAAAACTTGCCATAGTGCTAATAATTTACCATTCGGGCAACTTTTTACTGGGTGGAGATTTGAAGCTTTTGGATCCACAAGGGTCCTGTCGAACTCTTGCAGTAACCGTCTTTTCAGGGGAGGCTGACCTAGATAGTTAGAAGGCTATTAATTCTCAGAACAGAGCCACGGCTTAAGTTAATTATAATCAGACATGTTTATTCGTGTGAAAACAATAATCTATGGGTCATAAAGTAAAATTTAACTTCTCTAATAAATCTTGAGTAGCAATTCAGACACCTACCAGTCATTTCTGGGTCTTCCGCTGATCTTTTCCCTCTTCTCTTGTCTCCCTCTTCAGATCTGTTGCGGTTTGTGTGATGTTGTAGTGGCACATCTTCTAAAATCATCAAGAGACTTTGGCCAGCTAGACCTTCATCTTCTAACAAAGCTTTCGTGCAGTCCAGAGCTTCCTGTGCAAGAAACCTCTGCTGGGTCTCTGAGCAACCAGTGAGGTCAAGGGACTGAAAGTTTAGAACTGAAGACTCATCTGCTTTTAAAACTTTAGATTCCTTGGTGCTGCTCACCTTATTTATTTCATAGTCCAACATGCATGGCATTTCCTCTTCAGGGCAGTCATGCAAAGTGCCAGCCCCAGATGGAGTAACTGTGTCTTCCTGAAACTTGAATGCATCTTTAGGTGCCTTGTTATTGACAGAACTACAACCATGTACACTCGAGTTTTCAAAGGTTTCACTTTTGTGGTCAGGAGACGACAGACGCAAGGAAGGGATGGACTTAACTGCAAGAGAGGCACTTCCCTTAGCTGGGATGTCTTTGTCACAGACTCTGGCCAAATCAGAACCTGAAGTTCCTTCCACATCTTTTACTTTTGACTGTTTTAATGTATGGTTGTCTTGTGGGCTTGTTGAAAATAAGAGAGAATCATGACACTCAGCATCACCGGATTCTTTGAAAAGACTGGTTGCTTTCAAAACACTGTTTTCTGACACATGGACTTTAACTCCCCCTGCAGTTGTGAAACCATAATGTATTTTCTCTCTATCATGAGCATCAATTTTCTTATCATTCTTCCTTGTGTGCACAGCGGCTGGGGTGTACGTAATCAGACTATCACTGAAGAGATCTTCAGCCTTCTGCATGGCTGCAGATGAAAGTGCAACAGGTTTACCACTGGGTGCAAGAAAACCACCTCTCCTGAATGGTGGACCATGGACTCCTTCACATTCACTTAGAAGAGTTTTTGCACTCTTCAGAGCTTCAGATGAAACAATTACTTCTTTTCCACCTGCTGTATGAAATCCACCACTTTGTTGCGGCAAAGTGTTTTTTTGTCTCCTGTGTTCATTTGTGACTTCAGCACATCCATTTTTGTCTTTAAAAATGTCACCGCTTCCACAGTTAAGATCCATATCGCAGTCTTTGGTAAAACAATCTGCTGCCTGAATTGCTTTTGTTGATGCCAAATCATCAAATTCCTTCAAAAGATGTTTTGCCTTCACAGAATTTTTCTGTGACACCTGGACTTGTTCTCCCACTCCAGTTTTGACACCACTCTGCATTTCCCTTGTATTTTCACCACTGTCATATTTCTTATCGCTGTTCTTTCTGTGTGGGATCTCTGCACTGAAAGTGATATCACTGAAGAGAGCCTTTCCCCTCTGAAGGGCCTCAGATGAAAATGCCACAGGCTTCCCACTGGCTGCACGAAATCCACCATTCTTGGGAAGTGAGCCATGAACTGGAACTTTAAAACATGATGGCTTTAGACCAATTTTATCATCCACTTGATCACATTCAGCGAATAGAGACTTTGCTTTCTTGAGAGCTTCAGACGAAATGGCAACTCCTTTCCCACTTGCTGTCTGAAATTCACCACTTTGTGGTGGGAAAGTATCTCGTTTATGTTCCACTTGTTTGCCCGTGCCCTCGGCGCATCCATCCCCAGACTCTACTGAAATGCTTAAAGTTGCCTTCTGCTCTGCTCTAGTTTCTGGAAGGTTTTTCTTCTCACTGCATCTTCCACTCATTAGTGCTACACTTTTCTTTTTTACTGACATCCCATTAGCATCAGTTTCACAGTCTTCTGCCTCTTGCATTGCTTTTGTTAAAGCGGAATCCTCACAGTCCTTCAAAAAATCTTTTGCTTTCAGAAGATTTTTCTGTGGCACATGGACGTTTTTTCCTCCTGCAGTTATGAAACCACACTGCACTTTCCCCGCATTTTCACAACTCTCGTGGTTTCTGTTGCTATCCGTTGTGTATGGAACATCTGGGCTCTCTGCATCGGGAATGATATCACTGAACAGAGCTTTTCCCTTCTTAAGCGACAGAGGTGAAACTGCCACAGGCTTTCCACTGGCTGCATGAAATCCACCGCTTCTGGGGAGTGTGCCACAAACTGTAGTCTTCAAATGTGACAGATTCACATTGATTTTATCGTCCACTTTGTCACATTCACCCAACAGGGATTTTGCTCTCTTAAGGGCATCAGATGAAATGGAAACTTCCTTTCCACTTGCTGTGCTAAATCCACCACTTTGTGGCAGCAAAGTGTCTTTTTGTTTCACTTGTTTGTTTGCAGACGCTACAGAAATGTTTAAAGTCGCACTTTGATCTGGTCTAATCTCCAACTCGCTGCCACTTCCTCTCACAGGCTCAAGACTGTCAAGTTTTACTGACATGCCATTGTTAACATTCATATCACAATCTTCTGTCTCTTGCATCGCTTTTGTTAAAACAGAATCTTCAAAGCCCTTTAAAATGCTTTTCTCTGAGATGTGAACCATTTCTCCCTCTGCAGGGAAACCACTCTGCATTGGGTCTGCATTTTCACAATTGTCAGTGTTCCTTGTGTGTGGAATAAATGGAATCTCTGCACCGAAACTGATGTCACTGAAGCGAGCTTTGGCCTTCTGTAGGGCATCGGAGAAAAGCGTAATTTTCTTTCCACTGGCTGCAAGAAATTCCCCGTTGCTGGGTGGTGGGCCATGAACTGGAATCTTGTAATGTGGTGGTTTTACATCGATTTTATCATCTACTTCATCGCATTTGCTCAACGGGTATTCTGATTTCTTGTGAGCGGTGGATAAAATTGAAACTCCTTTCCCCCTGGCTCTCTGTAATCCACTCGTTTCAGGTGGCGATTCTTTATTTTGAGCAGTGAGCTGTTCTGTTCTTAAAGCATTTGGTTTGTGGCTCAGTTTTTTGCCCGTGTCCTCAAGTGTACAAGTGTCACACAAAAGATATTTAGCCTTTTTCATTGCATCAGCCGACACAGATACTTTCTTCCCACTGGCTGTATAGAATCCAACACCACTGCTCAATTCACTGATGGTAACAGAATCAGTAATCTTTGATGCTGAGCATGGCAATAGCTTTGAAGTGGAAACTGGGGTTTCCATAAAAGAAGCTGGATTTTTAAAATCCAGCACACCAGCACTCTTCATTTCTACAGCATCAGGATGAGGCCCGCCTAATGCAGTATTTACATTTTCAAACTCCGTGTGCAAAATGGCACATTCCTCAGAAATGCTGACTGCATCCATTTTGCCATTTTCAAAACCTTTGGTAGCATATTTGTCTTGCATGCTCGTGACCTGTTTGAAGACAGAGACGGTCTGCTTGGTGTTGGAAAAACAACTTGGAATTTTCTCTTCAACGCGGCAGTCGTCTTTGAGGCTGAACTGCAAGTCATCCGTGGCAGTTTTAGACTGTTCACTGCACATCTCTTCACTTTTTGCATCAGTTTCAGCAGCCTGCTTGTCTGATGAGCTCAGATCTGACACATTAATCTCTAAATCAGCAAACAAAGCTCTAGCTTTGCCCAGACATGTCTTTGAAACTCTTAAAGCATTCCCTCCCGCAGTCTTAAAGGCCACGTCAAGCATCGAAGGATTTTGTTTCTCCGTCTTGCTTGGTTCAGTGTGCTCAGCTCTGTGAAAACTTTTTGGTTTAGTCGACATGAGACACGTACTTCTTCCAGGGATGTTTTCTGAAGAAGGAAGTACATCCCAGACAGAGATATTTTCCTGTTTAACTGTACTTGACATTAATACATCTGTAGATTTACTTGTGATGTCTGATGTCCCACCTTTTGACTTTTCATCTAACACACAGGTCATTTTGTCAGGCACTGCAGTTACTGCGAGGTGCTTTTCAGCATCTGAACTAAAGCTGTCATCAAAATCTATGCCTGCAAGAAAATCAGGATCAAGGTCTTTGTCAGCATTCTCCACGGAGCAGGCATTTTCTTGGCAAGGCTGTTTTATTTCTGCAGTTTTGAACTGTGTAAATTCAAACTGGCTATCTGCTTCTTCCAGTAGAGTGCACAGTTCTGTCACATCAGCTTTTTGTGACGCTGTTAAGTGGCAGCTGAAACCCTCAAATCTTTCACGTACAGAAGGTAGCTGATTTGATACAGAAACTGTGCTTTTGACAGATCCATTACTCGGGGTATTTTTTTGTTTAGCAGCACGGTTACACTTGTTGGGCTGATCACGAGGAGTCCTTTCACTCTCACTTTCTTCAAGCAGATGCCTGGCCTTCTTCAGGTTGGCCAGGGAAATCTGTATCCCCTTATTTGAAGCAGTTCTGAATCCTGATGCATGGACGGATGGAACAGGAACTGCAGTCTTCTCGTGCAGACCGCCACGAACCTTACCATTTAGTGGAATACAGTTAAGGCCATCGACAGTTCCTGTTGGACTGCTTGGCAGCTGTGTTAATGCGCTCTCCATGTCCAACTGACTTTCTCTTTCATTGTTTAGAGTCTGTCGTTCCTTGAGTTGGGATTTTCCGTTTCCTAAATGTGTAGATGGAAAAGGAGTAGTCCTGTGAATATCAGTTTTAGAGCCAGTGTTCTCTAAGCAGGGAACAATAAATGAAGAAACAGTGTGAGTGATGTCTGCAACAGCAGACTGGAATCCACTGTCACTTATGGTGCCTTCACTGATGGAATAATTTTGACTTGTGGTAGACATATGTCCTGTGTTACTGATGCTGTTAAAGTCATAGTGAAGGTTTGCCTGTCTTCCTTTTTGCTTATCTTGTTTCATGGCCAACAGACAGGCTGAAGGTGAGAAGTAATTTTGATCTTCTGCTACTACTTTACTCCGTTTACCAGAGTCTGAAATTTGGGTGAAATCTTGGGCAAAATCTCTGTGAAGCTGTGACATATCAAGGTCCTGGACTTTTTCTTGCACAGAAGGCGGCAGGTTTTCTTGTTTTTGTTCTCCATTCTTTACAGTACCACAGTCTGCTTCAGCTGTGGTGTCTGCTGATTGCTTACTACTCAGTTCTGGCCCTAAATGAACAATAAAAATAAGTAATTTCAGTCATTGTATATATAAAAAAAAAACACAACCAACAACTTAATTTGAAAAGAAAATATGCAACGTTTAATCTGTAAATGTCTTACCGGAATCTGGAATCCCCGGCAATGTGTCCATCTTCTGAAAGTCTGTTTCATTTTCTTGAACTTGTGGTTTCAAAGTCTCAACAGTGTAAATAAATTTTCTTTTTTTCCTGATAAATCCAGAGTCTGCGATTTTTAAAGGTGGCCTGACGAGCTGTCTAGAGTCAGAGTTGTTCTGCAGTTCTGTTAAAATACTGCTTTCTGCGGTACAAGGTGGAATTTCAGATAAACTCAATGGGGACCACTGGCTGTTTCCAGTACTTCCAGTTTTTACAGGTGGGGATGGGGGAACAGTGCCTAGTTCTTCATCAGCTTTTCCCTCTTCGTTAGAGCTGTTTGTTGTTGTGATATCTGTAGCACTGCAGTCATGTTCCTTTGATCTGATTCGCTTCTTTCTGACTCTGTCAGGTTTCACTTTTCGCAGTGATGAACTGCTGTTGGCGAGGAAAGCGGATGAAACATTTTCCGGTTCATCAGCAACACCAGCTACTGTGCTGCAAGCTTCTCCATTTGCACGAGCATCTGGCAGCATCTTTTGCCGAAGACCATTCTGGGTTAAACAAGTCTGGGGGAACCGGCCTCAGGCAAAACAGAACCTGTTGATGACAGAGCAGCAATCAGCATTTCAGCCAAAATTGTTGGGATGCATAGTTCACAAATATTTGATATTGCAGATACTGTCAAAGAAAAAGTCACTACCGCAGTTATCAGTAGGTATATCATCATTTATGGGTGGTGCTACCCCAACTGTGGAAGCATTTGAAAGAGAAGGGAAAAGCTTCCGTACAAACTAGAAAAGAGGGGGAAAATCTGTTAAATCTGAAATGTGTCCAAAAAAGAATAATGCAATAACACCAACTTCAGATTGTTTTTTTAGTAACACATCAAATCATCAATTTCATCTACATCTACAATTTCAATTCATTCTACATCTGCTCAAATTTCAGATTATCAACTTATGGGATGCATATCTCACAAAACCAGAGTCAACATTAAGAGTTTGTACGAGACTGAGTACTTACAACAACATTTTTGTCTGCAGAAACACTCGCTGGACAGGGGCTCTCATCAGTTTTAGCTGCAAGATCGAAAAAAGACAAATTACCAAACACATCACCCTTTTTTGACCTTTTAACATTACCAAGTTTACTACTGGCTCACATAAAATCAGTGTAGATGGAACAGCAGGTGGTGTGTTCAAAGAACTGGTCCATGAAATATCAGAATTCATCTGTGCACCAAGACTTTCATAGGCATAGCTGATCTGTATCATAACAAAAACAACATAAAGATGGTTACATTTAATGTTACTCACACTTTCACGTTCATATACTGTCAGAAAAATATTATCACCATTAGATTTGCTGTACCTACCGGAGATTTATGTGGGGTATCAAGCAGATCTGTACATTTGGCAGAAGTAAACAAATTAAGCAGTGATGATTAAGTCTTAACTTCTGTATGCAATTCATGTAAATGAGACTGAGATTAGTTTTCACCTCACCAAAACTGTGCTGCTCCTGAGGTTGGATTCCCCCATATTTTGTACCAGGAGCACTAAAAAAGACCAAAACATACATCAAAACAGCCAACAGCTGGAAAAACATGAAAACACAAAGTTGTTTTTGCAAAATTATCATTTAAAAAAAGCACCACAAAATTCACAATATAAAGCAATTCTTCACTGTGTGTCATTAAAATCAGTAATTGGTGTTCTTTGTATTTAATCAATTAAATAAACACCATTCATAGTGATGGCACAGTGATTATATAGGAACTATAAATTTAAACACTGATAATTCATTGTTTGTTGTACTCACCCCTGTTTTGGCATGCGAAACAAGTATGGACTTTGTGTTTTCGCCCATGGCAATATATCTTTTTCTAAGACACATCACAGAGAAACAACACTTTTAGGTTTAATCTAATCACAAGTAGGTTACAGCAGTTTGTTTATAACAATGTAGTGAAAAGAGAAACCCATATTCTTATTAAGCATGTGTTTAATTAAAGAATTTAAGATTTATAATATAAATTAATAAATCAAAATATTACCTTGTGCAGCAGGGAACGATTGCTCAACCTCAGTTTCAGGTGACACAATTTGACTGTGTCTGAAATTTTTGGGAGTAGAAAACGGCTGACTGCCCACTGCAGTTTTGTATGAAGGGGTCTTAAAAAGTCCCTCCTGGTTGGCACATAGATCATCTTGATCAGAGCCACTGGCCTCATTTATTGACGTTTGAGCAGTCAGTACTTCAAACCAGTCTGGGTCTAGTGGTCCCAGCTCTAAAATGTTAAATCATAAATGGGTAATAGCTCATTATTAAGTCCACAAATCACATATCTTGTATTGCCTTGTGTTATGCAAACGAATTTTAGGCGAAGATATGTCTGTACAATGTATTGCTGCTAATAATGTTTAGAAGAGAACAGTTTTTTGTAGGCACCAAATTCAAAAGTACCGATGACCAAAATCACAGCTGTTCAATGTTGCAAAGGGTTTCTTACCTTCCAAGATTTTATCTTTGAATGTGTCGTACATGTTTTGTGAAGGTAAAGCCATTCCAGGGACTTGTGCGAGGCCTACAGCTTCTTACCTAACAATGTTAACATAAATTGAATGAAAAACTAGAAAGGTCTCTAAGTTGGTTAAAGTTTCAGAGCAAAATGATGGCATCCCTTCACGAAGGTAGGCACTACAGTCAAATAGCTGCTAACCAACTCCGTTACCTCCCAGCTAAAAATGACAGCGTCAACTGTTTATGTGGCAGTGGGTAACTTTAGCTTACGTTGGTTTTAAAAACGTAGAAAACTTAAGAAAACACCGCTAACTTCTACTGACAGCTAATCCTTATCAAACTGGGGGAAAAGCCCAGGAGCAGTGGGTTTGACGTCACCGAGACTTACCATGACGACGTTCAAGAGTGTGGACTTCCATGTCGCGATAGATCTCTTAATATGATGTCAGTAAACCAGAAAACTATGAAATGCGACGCAAAAGAAGATATAAATAATCAGCCTGCTAGCTAGTTTGTTCACGCGACAAAAACAAACCTCGCGCGCCGCCGAGCACCGGAACTCAAAGCGACTTCAGAATAAGACCACACGTGAATTTTAACTGCGGATAATCTTAATACTAATGTTACTTCTTCTTCTACTATTACTACTACTACTACTACTACTACTACTACTACTAATAATAATAATAATAATAATAATGATAATTATAATAATATTAATATACTTAAAACATTTAGGAGCATTCATTAAGCTTTTGGCTTTATGATGATACCGCGGCGAAAGACTCATTTCCGGGAGGGGGGGGGTGACGCGGATTAAGTAGATATTTAAAATAAATAAATGAATCCCAATAACAAATTAGAACCACAGTTAGGAAATATACGTTTCATTTTATTGTTGTGTTAGTGTACAGAACACCAAAGTACAGTACATCGCAAAGGCAGTTGTATTTACAAGGCCAGAGGCTACACCACTTTTGTGGAAGACTTATTTAAATATGTATATGTAGCTACTCCCTCTGCATGCACCTCACCTGTAACTTCATAAAAATACAATCTTACGAGTCTCAGCAAAGCCCGCCCCCCATTTCACTATGTACATTTTTTTCCATTTAAAATAGTTTCTCTATTTGTTCATTAACTTCACTATTACAATTTATTTTACATAGAATATGCACGCTTGGCAGGTTTAACAGATAAAACAAAATTTTTTTTTTCTATAAATCTAGTCTGATAAAAGCATGTTTTTCTCTTGTTAACAATATAAATAATTTACCTATTTGCTAAAAGCTGCACAGTTAAAAGGTACAGTAAGATGTTTTAACTAACAGAAAACCCACACAGCAGTTTGTAGGTCTGGGAACATTACAGTAGATTTGCAGCATGTCAGAATATTTTAACACAAATCACTTACAGTATACAAATCTGTAATAATAATTCCATCTATGATGGTCGTCAGATTTGACTTCACACACTCAAGCGCACTCGTAACACACCTGCACCCTCACACAAACACACACCAACAAAAGACTCACTATTTTAACAAAGTAATGAAGCCTCCCTTTTTCTTTGCTAACAGTTAATATTTTCCAATGCTATGATATTCAAATACATTCTTTCAGGAGACTGTAAATGTCTTCCACTTCAGTGAAAAATTGCACATTTTCCCTTGACAATTAAAACAACATAACTGAAAGAGAATCACTCAGCTTTGGTATTTCATTTCTTTTTCTTTTTTTTAAACATGAAAGTTATTTGCCTCAGTACAAAGAGGCAGCTTTGTGACACTTCTATCATTAGTGCAATAAAAGCTGTACTGTGTTTGCAGCAGCAAAGTCACTCATCTGTCTAAAAACAACAGTATTGCTGCACGTCTGAAGCTCTGATTTCATGACATTCTGATGCATTATAAGCAGGAAGAGGAAATGGGGCTTTGTTTATTCCCAGGAGAGAGTTAACCCTTGAGATGATAGCAGCTACCCCAGACAAGAGATGACATTAGGCATGACGCGGGGTGTGTTGCAGTTCCTGGTGTCAGAACGTCATCAGAGAGTCGAGCCTGAAACCCTGGAGTCTGGGAGAAAAGCCGTGATGGCGCGGTAGCCCTGGGCTCTTCGGATCATGTCCCGAGTTTCTCCATTCAGTTCCATTAACTTGACAGAAATTTCTGTCAAGTCCTGCTTTGAGCCCACGAGAGCGAAAGTTCCTGTCTGACCCAGAGTTTGATGTCTGAAGTAGATGTTCAGAAGTGTTTGGATCTCATCTTCAGAGTGGCTGCCGAAGATGTCATTAGGCCATGCTGTTCTGGAAAGAAAGTGTAAGCATTTGTTTTGTTAATTTCCATATTTATTGGAATACACTTCTAATTAACAGGAAAACAAGCATTTTACTTTTCTAACCTGCACACGCGAATGTAGCGAACAGCAGTTAGAAACTCATTGCTCCTCAGAGCTTCTAGGATGGCCTGCACTGCAACCTCGGAGGAGCTAAAAACAGGCTCGGAGCAGGAACTCTCACAGACAGCAATCTCATCATTTGCCACTGAGGCTGCTGCTACCCTCAGGTTGCTCTTCAACTCATTAAGCTCTTTGGACATACTTGTCAGCTAGAAGTTGAGAACAGGGACACAGATTAAAAAGTGCATGTCACACCTTCAAAAACAGAAGAGAAGAAAATGTAGATGCACCTACCTCTGGAGCAGAGCTTATTGCATGGATCTGTTCAATCAGCTTGCAGTAGGACTGAAAGAGCAGCAATAACTGAAAGTGGAGTTTGTAGAGTCTTTGACAGAGCTCCAGTTGCTGAAAGTAAGAGAAAATGATTATCAGAAAAATGTTTCAACTTCCTCTTTCCTCCTCCTTAATTATAGTAATATAAATGTTTTAACAGTCACAATTAGAGACTTAAAGTCATTTTTTAATTTGCTGAAAATGACAATACAACAAATACAACGCTGTTTTTTTTTTTTTTTAAAAAAAGGAAAGTAGACACAAGCCTTATCCAACTTACAGCCAGAAATTCCATTTGCTATCAAGCAGGCATGTTACAGGGTAGAAAACAAGTAAGTAGTAAGGAAGACACAGAGAAAGAATGAAGTTCATGCAAATGCTCATTATTTACAACATACAGCGGGTGAGAAGTAACAGAACTAACTGGTGTCATTTTAATGACATGCACAGAGGAAGAAAGTGAGAGTAGATGTATGTGAAAATTAGGAATAAAAGGGGTGGGGGGTTATAGTTGCCAAGAATTATTAAAAAAAAAAAAAGGTTAAAAAAAGCCAAGCAAATTCTGCCTGTTAATCAGCACTCACTTAAGTGAGAAACTCATAACTTTTAACAGCAAAACTTTCTATTTTGCTGTTGAGCTTCTTCAGTCATGAAGTCAGCGTAACAGCCTGATTAAGCTGCAACATAAGAGAGCTTGCTCCCATGCCCAGGGGAACTGAAAATGATCACAATGCACATTGGATACGACGTGCAGCAACTTAAGTCTGTCAGAAACTTGACGTTTATACAGTGTAAGAGAATTAGAGGTAACACTCACAGAGCTACAGTATCACACAGTAATCGCAATGCAGAAAGTACAGTATGAAAGATCAGATGAAATGGAATCCTTAATATGTTCAGTCATTTAGTTAAATGTACAGAATCAACAGTTATTTTGGGTCAATGCTGGCTAAATGTAAATACTGACCCCCTGTTTAACTTTATCCCACTGTTGATATGATAACATGAGATGCTCAAATTAAATAAATATATTTTATAATAATAATGTCTTACCTTTTCCTCATGCTCAAGTGGTTGACATGTTATCACGGAGCCTCCAGAACTCTTGGGAAACGTGGCTTTACAGTTGCTCAACCACTGTGTGTAACACAGGGCAAAGTAAATAACTCTGCGACAATATACAGGTGGCATCTAGACTGACAAGCACAACATCTGAACCACCTACTGTGAGAACTGCCTCCCTTCTGTTGTTGTAAGTATCAAGGTATTCCTGAAGTTCCAGCACACTGAATTTCATCTTTTCAAGGAGTCCATAAGACATGATCTGGAAAAATACAAACTGTGTCATTGAATTTGTTCAAAGACCACTGATATGTTAAAAAGCTACAGTTAGGAAAGCCAGCTGTCAGCTATCTTACCGTGTCTGCATCAATAAACAGCGTTGGGCACTCTGAGCATGATGTCAGCATCTGAGAAGACTTCAAAAACTTTGATCCTAGTCCTCTCAAGCCGTCACCAAGGTAACTCACAGCATCACAGGTCAAAGAGCAAAATTTGGTCTGGATGCTCTGCAAAACCAAACCAAAAAAAAAAACAAAACCCCAAAAAAAGCTGTCTGTAAAACCACCAGAGTCCATCCTGCATCATTTAAGGCACCAACAGTACATTCTTCATTATTTCAATCGTTCTGAAATGTTGCCCTGTCAGCTTTGATCAGTCAAGTGAACAACATCCGGTTAATGAATCTCAGGAGATTCAAGCTGAAAGCATCTACAGAGTGACCTCTATTTGCAATTAAGCAGTCATCTTCTGAAAGGTCAATCAGCCTTATAGCTAATCCTGTTAACCTTAATTATACAATTTGACACACTGAAGTAGCGCTAATGTCCTTCGTGAGCAGGCTGGCTACAGGGTCAATCTATAATACCTGAAAAAGTGAAGAAAACACATGGAAAGTGTAGACGGCACAGGACCCATCGGAGTCGGACACAAGCTGGTTGATGTGGCTTCGCCAGGCCTCTTCTGCATCATCGCACACAGTTGGCTGGAAAGCCGCAAGGATGGCAGAGAAGAAAGGTGACGGTGGAGGTGAAGACCGTGACTCCAGCGCGTCATCTGGCTCTTGTTCCACAAGACTGAACGGATATAACCACATCTTAGGAGAAATGCATTTTTTATGGCACTGTATCTATTATAGGTCAATGTTACAATAGGTACCGTGGTAAGCAGCCTTCAAGGTCCAATTCTCCTTTGTAATCGCTGTTAATTATATCCATTGTCAAACTGTGATATTCGGGGGGCAGTTCAGTGATGGAGAGGGAAACGTCATCCTCATGGACATCGGTGTTATCGTCTTCTTGTGACACCTCATGTTGAAAGAAAGCAAAAAAATGGACGGATCTTAGCAACTAGTAACACGAATGTATTAAATCACTAACCAAATACTGAGGCAGCATGCATGAAATGTATTCCCTCTGTTATTTTTAATTAATAAACAGTAACACTAACCTTGCCATGGGACCCTATGGACACTCCTTGTGGTGTTTTCTTTTATTTGGTGAATTTAGTGTGCAAAGATTGTGCCAATTAAATGGATAAAATAATTTAACTTGGCCAGCATTGTGGCTCTGCACACTCATGGTTTGGAACAGGCAATGTGTAAACCTTTCCTGACCTCCCACATGCCACGAGATTTTAGTTTTGCTTAGAGCCACCCACACACAAGCAATAGGTATACACATTGCCTTAAATAGACAGATACAGAAAGAAAGAAATGTTTGGTTTTTTTTGTTTCTACTGCTGGCTACAACCCCTCACATCCCCAGACAAACTGCCACAATTAAAGTCAGACACAAACTAGCCCAGAGCCCAAAGCGTTACAGATCGCCTGCTTGCCGATTTTAGTATTTTCTCCTTTTGCATGCAACTACTGAAATATCAAGAAAAGGTCACTCATGCTCTACTCTAAAGAAAGGAAGTGTAGAAAAGTCACAGCGCAACAAAATAATACTTATGTGAGCCTTAATCCAAAGCACGTTTAAAATTCAAGACACAAGGAAACAGAATAGCCCCTATTTAGCAAAATTAGTAAAGAACTCCAGTATTGAACTGCGATAGGAATGAGTAGTTCCCAGAATCTCAGACACTCTGAAGCCCTTATTCACCCGCTGCTTCGAGTCCTCGGGCAGTTGGACCTCGAAACTCGGATTTCTGGTGCTCAGAGGAGTGGAATCTGCTGAGGCTGCATCACAGAAGGCAGAGGGAGAGTCGATGCGACTGATCTCTGCGGTCGGAGAGAGGCTGACGGTCTGAAAAAGACACAGACAAATTTAACAGAATCTTTAAAAACAAGCAAACAAAAAACAATGAGAACTGAACTAAAACTGTGAGCAGTGACGGTGGAGGAGTTTTGGGAAAGTGAGAAACATGAAAGAGGTGGGGATGAATGACAGCTGTGTTGATGCATCGGTTTCAAACTCCCACCAGAACTTTGGCAACCTTTAACTGATGCTGAAGACCACTTTCTGTCATGGAATAACAGAAAGGTAATGGAACAAGACATAATGTAACAGAAGACTTAAATATGTGGCTCTAAGCCTTAATCCCAGAGGGAACGGCAAGTTTTCGATCCTAGTAATATAATATAGTAACATTATTAATCAAAGGTGACTACCTTGGCACTTTTTGCTTGTTACAATTGGTCAAAAGTGATATTTGGGGTTTGACCTTCATTATTAATTTGAATTATTGTCATACAAATGAATAAACTCACAAGCTGTGAGTGGGAGAGCGTCTGGCTGGTGGCGAGGGAATCCTCCTCGGACGACTCGTCCGAATCTTCTCGAGAGATCTTGGTGAGGCTGGGCATGCTGCTGGACATGTGACTCTCCTCCAGAGGCTGCAGGTCATTTCGGTCCAGACTGTCCATGGAGCGTCTACGCACACCCCAGTTAAAGCTGTCCATAGTCTCTCCCTGCAACAGTAAACAGCTTTGAAATACCAAGTACCAAGTAGTACAGCATGATCTTTTCTTCAGCACAAACATGCATACTTCACACCGATATTTACACAACCATGCAGTGCAGGTTCAGGGAGGGGGCAGTTTTGTTTCCCCTCCCTTCAAAGCTAAAAAGGGAAGGAACACTGGTGCTCAGTGCAACGAGCCCTTCACACCATTCAGATCTCCTTGACATGGTTACACTTCAAATATTAAACAGGCTTTAATTGCTTTGGTCTGTTTTTTTTAAATACAGAGTGGCTTTTCAAGCTGGCACAACTCCCGAGATGCTGGCCAACTCTGGCATTCCAACAAAGCTCCGCATCAACAGGCCAAACAACAGAGATATTAGTTTAAAACCTATTACTGATGGAAAACAAATGGTTTAACTTTGGCCTTTAGATTCTATTAAAAGGAAATCATACTATATTAAACACCAATTACAAAGTTGTTAGGACTCTTTCCTCATTCCTCAGACATTTAACTTGTAATAGTTTCATTAAAACTGACTTTGCTGCACTTTTCTTTGCCATATTAGTCGCTGCAGAGTTTCATGTTGTTTTAATGAGGCTAAATCAAAAGAAATATAAGTTCTATATTACATACGAATAGGAATTTTTGTTACTTCCACTTACTAAATAATAAAGGGTAAAGACTTATCATTAGTGTTTGTAATTTACTGTTAGGATTTCAGTGTGAGCACAATTTCTTCCACTGAGTCTGTAGATGGGGCTAATGCTCCATGATGTGAACAACTGTAGCTTGCTTTAGAAAGAAAATAAAAAATATCATGTTGATCAGATTTGCATCATAATTGTATTACAACCATTTACACATGCATATAAATTATAATTAGATGTATTAATTATATGCCAAATGCTTCCTAGCTCATAATTAATTAAAAATAATCAAACTGTACAACAAAACAGGTCTGGGCTTGTCCAGATGACTTCAGGGTTAACCCTGGGATTTCAGTATTAGGAAGGCGGTTCACTTCTTACCGGGGTACCTCACCATGGTAACCCCTGCTGCAGACATAACCTGCAGGTTATGTTAGAGATGAGAGATCAACGGGTATAAAATCACCACTCCTGGGAGATCACTCGGACCTGTACGGATAGGAGGAGGGTTTTTTTTTTTTTTGAACAGCATCTAAAGTCTTTGTCTTTTCCCGATGGGCATCAGGAATAAGTACGGATTCATTGATGCAACTTTATTCCCGGACTTTTTTGGTTAAAAAAAAAATTTATAGCAATTTTACAGTTTTTATATTTATTCTTAACTTCCTCTCTGAAAGAATAAAAACTAAAACATCAAAACATTAATTTAATGGAATAATAATTAAAACCCATCAAGACTGTCCTGTTTCTTAAAGGTAGAGCTGTAATATTGACAAGTCTGTTATCTTACACAGTCAGCGTTTTTGCCAGCTTTCCTTCCTGTCTTTATATAGGCGAGACTTTAAGCCTTTCCCAGCCTTACTGACCAAAGCACTTAAAGCACACTTAAAACACATTCATACAATGCTTTTAATACTAAACTACTGCACTGCGCGTTTCCTTTCACACTCACATCACCAATTTGTCTGCAGCAGCTTTAGTTTCAGCCTGTATCATGTGTTTAACTTCTTCCTAGTTTTCTAATATCAGTCTTTGTAAGATCAGTTGCTCTTCTGCCAGTAGACCTGCCCATGTTTGTGATTGGTCAGATGCTGCCAACACCACTGCTTTCATGTGAACACACTCATAATTAGACTGGAAAACCCTGGTTTGACTTATCGAGTTGAAGCAGGTGAACCACCTTCGTGTAACCACTTAGTCTGATTGCCAATGGTCGGTCAGATAATAGAAAGATATCCAGGGTCTATCCCTGCTAAAAATTTGCTTTAAGATGTGCTGTGTTTTACTAGTAACTACTAGACCGTGATTATAAGCCTGGTCCTCTAGGATGTCTGTGTAAAGTAAGCTGAACATGCTGTGCTCTGCTACAGGAACATTGCAGAAGCAGTTCTGTAAATGAAACGACATGCACGCACGCCTTCTACTCTTTGAGTCGATTACCTGCACAAGCAAACTCTTATTTAGAGAACACAGCAAGTAAAAATGTAACATGACCAAACTTACCTGTAGCTCCTAGATTGCACAGATGGGAAAAAAAAAAAAAAGCAGAGAAAGAAACCCTCGTTACACAGAGCAGGCAGACCTGAGCCAACACAGTGCTGCTTCTCACAGAAAAAAATACTCAACCGCTTTACGGTTTTCTTACTGTTTTTGTTCTACCGTGTTGTTCTACATCTAATCCAACAGGAAAAGTATAAACAGCTTTCCTCGCCAATATCCGGAACCTCACCTCTCCATCCTCAAGCTCAACATCCAGGAAGTCAAAGTCTCTAAAGACTCTGAACTGCTGCTCTGAGGTGGTGTCGTCCGTGTTATCTGGTTCCCGAGTCCCATCATCAGAGGATACCTGGCTGGGCTGGTGCTCCATAAGATCCAGCTCCCCGCAACTTGAGAAGATCACCTATACAGAGGAACAAGAAAATTTTTCATTTTTAAAAGCCACGCTAAGTTCAGAGTGTTGAAATTCACGGCACTGCCAACATAAAGTGCATCTTACCGAAGGATTTTTTGTGAGCCCCACTTCTTGTCCAAGCAGAGACAACACATTCACCAGTTTTTCCCGTGTTCTTTTCTGCAGAGGGAAAGAGAACAAATGCACAAATTTAATTTAATTTGACCCACATGTGACCTGTACATCTGATCTGAGCACCTCGCCACCTTCAAATTAAGTCTGAATGATCACATTTGCAAGCAATTACCCGGCATCAACATGCATTTTACATGCCCAGTATAAACGGGGTGATAACTTATCAAACACAGGCTGTGACGTTGTCATAAGAGTTTTACACTTTGACCCCTCGTTCTTCAAATTATGAATGTACTTCTCTGAAGGAACGGGAATACGTTTTCACCTGAGAAGACTGAGGCCTTTTCCAGCTGACGGGCACCAGGACGTTGTTTGAAGTGGATCCAGAGGAGGTGGAGGAGGTGCTGTGGGTCACTGCTGTCGTCATACTCTTCACATCCTGGCCCGGGGCGCGCCGCAGATCATCAAAACGACGACCAATCACTGGCGTCTAAAAGCACGGACACAAAGAAACAAACGTGCAGACCAAAACAAAATGAGGAAGAAGAGAAAGTCTCTCTCTGCTTAGTCAATCCATTACTCAGGCTCCTGTGTGGCTCCTGCTTTAATCCACGACGACTGTAAAGCAATCAATACTTCAAGATAGGTTGATTATTTTTACAAGTGGCCGCAGTTTTTATTCCAGTTGACATTCCGAATGCATGGAGCATTCAAGGAAAAGAAACATTAAACTTCCTCTGTTTTATCCTCACTTTAAAAATATCTCAATATTAGAACAACTATCAGTGGTGTGTCCAGCATGTCTAAAGTTTAAAGCCACCCTGTTGGTTATCCACTACAACTCCCTGACTCACATACAAAAGAGGGCAGCAAAGAGCTGACATCATTTCCTGCCATTCATGAACTACACAAACAGCTCCCTGTTCAGTTCCCACACATACACCACTCTGCTTGTATCTTTTCCATCGCTTTCCAGCTCTGCGCTGCTTGACTAATTGTGTTTACCTTTCACGCTTTCAAGCTAATCTCACAGGGTTTGGTTGAAAAGACATATCACCATTAAGGAAGGGGAAGAAATGTTTCCTTTCCAAAGCCCTTTAAAAGAGTCCACACAACCTCAACATGTACCACACCCTGGAAAATACAGGAAATTATACAAGGGCAAGCATACATTTCAAGCCTTAACCTTTCCTTTAAAATGAGAACAACAAGCACTTTCACACAGTGAAAAGAAAGTCAGAGAAATGGCCTCTAACCTGAGATATGTCAAAGTGGAAATCGAGCGTTTTCCCAGGCAAGGCCTTGGAAGAGCGGTCCCAGACACGGCTGATGTCCTCATAGGAGAGGTCGCTTTGTGGAAACGAAGGCTGTGCCAAACTGGCCGATCGAGAAACCACCAGCTTCAGGATACTCAGCGCTTCCCTCCAGTGAACAGTCTACAGCCAACACAGAAGCACACACGCAAATTCACCTGTAAGTGCGGACAAAGAGCAACACGACCACATGGATTTAAAAAGGCGGGTTTTTATATAGTTTTATTTTTAGCTACAGAGGTACTAAAGGGAAATGGATTCCAGTATGAGAATAAGCAGAGGCCTGGCCTGTGGCAGAAAGGCAGACTGTTTATAGATTGGGTGTGTCTACAGATTTACTGCGCTGACATAAGACAGCGTTTTCCTTCTTTTTTTCCCTCATAAGCACAAGCAAAAAGAGCAGGGAATACAAGACACTCGCTCAGGCCCCACCAGCTAAAGAGTTCCACTGATCACATGCAAACTGTATCTCAGTGAGTTTCTACAAAAGTATCAACTTACAGTGCCTTGCGAAAGTATTCGGCCCCCTTGAACTTTTGAACCTTTTGCCACATTTCAGGCTTCAAACATAAGATATAAAATTATAATTTTTTGTGAAGAATCAACAACAAGTGGGACACAATCGTGAAGTGGAATGAAATTTATTGGATGTGTCAAACTTTTTTAACAAATAAAAAACTGAAAAGTGGGGCGTGCAATATTATTCGGCCCCCTTGCGTTAATACTTTGTAGCGCCACCTTTTGCTGCAATTACAGCTGCAAGTCTCTTGGGGTATGTCTCTATCAGTTTTGCACATCGAGAGACTGAAATTCTCGCCCATTCTTCCTTGCAAAACAGCTCGAGCTCAGTGAGGTTGGATGGAGAGCGTTTGTGAACAGCAGTCTTCAGCTCTTTCCACAGATTCTCGATTGGATTCAGGTCTGGACTTTGACTTGGCCATTCCAACACCTGGATACGTTTATTTGTGAACCATCCCATTGTAGATTTGGCTTTATGTTTTGGATCATTGTCTTGTTGGAAGATAAATCTCCGTCCCAGTCTCAGGTCTCTTGCAGACTCCAACAGGTTTTCTTCCAGAATGGTCCTGTATTTGGCCCCATCCATCTTCCCATCAATTTTGAACACCTTCCCTGTCCCTGCTGACGAAAAGCAGGCCCAAACCATGATGCTGCCACCACCATGTTTGACAGTGGGGATGGTGTGTTCAGGGTGATGAGCTGTGTTGCTTTTACGCCAAACATATCGTTTTGCATTGTGGCCAAACAGTTCGATTTTGGTTCCATCTGACCAGAGCACCTTCTTCCACATGTTTGGTGTGTCTCCCAGGTGGCTTGTGGCAAACTTTAAACGAGACTTTTTATGGATATCTTTGAGAAATGGCTTTCTTCTTGCCACTCTTCCATAAAGGCCAGATTTGTGCAGTGTACGACTGATTGTTGTCCTATGGACAGACTCTCCCACCTCAGCTGTAGATCTCTGCAGTTCATCCAGAGTGATCATGGGCCTCTTGGCTGCATCTCTGATCAGTCTTCTCCTTGTTTGAGATGAAAGTTTAGAGGGACGGCCGGGTCTTGGTAGATTTGCAGTGGTCTGATACTCCTTCCATTTCATTATGATTGCTTGCACAGTGCTCCTTGAGATGTTTAAAGCTTGGGAAATCTTTTTGTATCCAAATCCGGCTTTAAACTTCTCCACACCAGTATCTCGGACCTGCCTGGTGTGTTCCTCGGTCTTCATGATGCTCTCTGCACTTGGAACAGAACCCTGAGACTATCACAGAGCAGGTGCATTTATACAGAGACTTGATTACACACACAGGTGGATTCTATTTATCATCATCAGTCATTTGGGACAACATTGGATCATTCAGAGATCCTCACTGAACTTCTGGAGTCAGTTTGCTGCACTGAAAGTAAAGGGGCCGAATAATATTGCACGCCCCACTTTTCAGTTTTTTTATTTGTTAAAAAAGTTTGACACATCCAAAAAATTTCATTCCACTTCACGATTGTGTCCCACTTGTTGTTGATTCTTCACAGAAAATTAAAATTTTATATCTTTATGTTTGAAGCCTGAAATGTGGCAAAAGGTTGAAAAGTTCAAGGGGGCTGAATACTTTCACAAGGCACTGTAACAGCTATCAATGCTTGTTTAAAGTCACTGCATAATGATCAAATTTTAACTCACCTGGACAAATTTCTCTATTGTTTTGAGCACCTCTATGTTGAAGGGTTTGGCTTGAATTACACACAAGTCCATGTGGCTCAGGAGGCTGTAGATGATTTGTAAAAGGGTCTGCTGCATACTGGGGAGACCTTTCTCCAACAGCTGATATAACAATGAAAAACAAAGAAACACACTTTACATTAGTACCTTTAACACACCATACTGTGGCTTGGCACATATGGGATCAGCGGCACACACCTCTGCCATGTAAGTGACCAGATTCAGGGCGATATCGGCGAAAGCTTCGTGAAGATATCGACATACCACGTTGACCCAAGAGAAGCAGTCTCGCGTGTAGGAGTGTGTTTTATACAGAGTCATGACATGAGCGAGGTTGGAAAGCTTGGCATTGTTCTCCTCAAGGCATACCTACACACACACACACACACACAAAAACGTGTTGGTTAAAAATATGTGTTAACTGGTGAAATGAGAACAGAATCACAAAAAAAAGAGGCAAACCTGTGCTATCCTTTCAGCAACATCCTGACAGAACTGTGTTGGGCCATCAAAGTTCTGCACAAGGTGAGGGAGCAGGCAGAGAACATTCAAAGGAAAACCTAATAGACAAAAAAAGACACATCAATAATATCACAGATCATTTTAGGAAAAGTCTCCACGCGTGTACCTTTGTTTAAATAAAAGCAAACCCACAAATACAAGGTTTACTCATCAAAATTCCTGTTTACTTTTAAAACTGCGTATTTATTGACTCCTACATTATACCTATGGCTTGTGACGTGTCCACCACAGGCACTCGTGACACAGGTGTCAGTTGGCATAAGAGCTGGAGCGTGAGGTCAGTTGTGGACACTGAGGTGAAGCCCTTTAAAAGTAGCTGCTGGAGCCCCGCGAAGCTGCTCCATTTCAGCTGACTGCGCAGTTTCTCCAGCTTCTCTCTGTTCTCCTGTTTGTCCAGCGACATGTTGGCCAGCAGCTTATTCAACAGTCGCAAAGACATCTGATACTCAAACTCGAAGTCTGAGTCCATCAGCGACACTGCCACCCAGAATATGGTGGCCAGCAGGTTGCTGGGGTGGTTGATGCTCGTTGGGTCGGTGACACTGTCTCTAGACGAGGATGAGCTGCGAACCTTGGCTAACAGAACCTGCTGTTCACAGGCTTGGATACGGTCCAGTGTGGCACTGCGTGGTGGATCAGACCACCTGTCTGCCTCTCCAAACTTCTTGGGAACAGAAGAGCTCCTCTGATGTCTGCTCCTTCTTCTCTCCTCAGATTGAGCTGCCCCGTGCTCTTCCTGTTGGACAGCAGCTTGAAACTGGTGAGGAATTCTGGAGACGAGGCTCTGCAACAATAACATGCAACAATAATTTAAAGTTACGATATATTTGAACAGAAATACCCTCCTTAAACATCAATTCTTGTAGAAGAGACATAAACCTCGTCAAGATAGCCATGAGATCGCTGTTTTTGAGACACTCAGCCAAGTTATCCACCACGGACTCCAGTGTGAGCAATACTTCCATTACATAGCCCTGCAAGAAAAAAAAACAAACACAAATGCACTTCTGGAGGATTTTCTTCTATCCTTAGGTCAATAACTTAACGATACAACAGCCACTCATTTGATTCCCACCTAAAATATCCCCAAACAAACACAAATGTCCACGCATGGTGCACTGACCTGCACTTCTTCTCCGTGTTCACCAATAACTTCCACCAGCCTCGACAGAAGGTCGGACACAGCGTGGGCAGAGATGGGCTGGCGAAGGGCTCGAAACACCTGGAAGGAGCGGCCAGCGTAGTGACGCGATGAGCTGCACAAGGCCGTCTGCAGCGCTATGTCACTGAGCTGCTGCTCCAGATGGAAGTCTGATGAGGACACAGATATGAATGTGCAAATGAAAATCATTCAGTTATGCATAATGTTTAACAGTTAGAAAGAAGTAACAAATATTTACTGTTAACGACACACTGAGGGGTTACCTGACTTGGACTCTTTGAACACGGACACCACGTGTCGCAGAAAGTTCGTCAGCTGCCCGGTGCTTTTTGAAATCTGGTTCTTTGGTGAAATGTCTTCATGGCACCACAGAGGCCCATACGCTCTATTAAAAACAACCATTTTTAGTCACTAACAACGCATTATATTCTGAATTGTTCTGATTAAAAGTCACAATTCAAGTCCTAGTTTAGCCTTTTCTGCCTATTAAGTGTTGTATCTGGCAGAGGTCATCTAAATTAATATTAACCTAAACATTTGTATTATTTTTGTAAGATGACAGTTTTATTCTATTGCATTATCCTGCAGCACCACTAGGTGGGAACCTACAACCACAAAATGTGAGAAGCACTGTAAAGCCTGTAAGTAAATATAATAATATAAGTGTTGCTGAGTGATTCTAACATCAGTACCTTGTGGTTAAAAACTCAATGAGCTTGTTGGTCTTCTCATTCATTTTACTGGAGGCCACCAGCTCCTCCACTCCCTGTGAAATCTCCGGCAGGTTGTTGCTGCTGCCCCCCAAACTCAAACTGGACGACGTAGAGGAAGAACTCAAACCCGAGTCTGGCACGGGAGACGCCTGGCACTCCCGCAGGAAGTCAAAACCTCCTGAACACCACAGAGGAACAGGCGTGTGATCACAAACAGGTTACAGTGCTTTATTTGTACGTTTGATCTCATGTACCTAACGGCAACTTTCAGCTACAGATGGAATCAGCTACGGTAAGAAGAAGACATGTAGCGAGCAGCGTGACCCGTGTTATAACATTTGCTGGAATGTGAATCCAATTAGCCTTCTCAACTGCCTGCATTCATTTTAAGGGGTGAAGCTGTGAAAGTTGCTGCAAAGCTAACCACATTGTTAATAAAAAAACGACCCTCTCTGCAAGAAATTACATAAGAATATAACACACATCTCAAAGAAAGTTTTACAAAGCATGTTTACTTTGGATTTCAATGGAAGTGCTTTTGTTATAGTATATTTTTTATTGCTCATAAATTAATTTTTATAGCATATACCTTTTTTTAATACACTCAAACGGAAAACAAACAAGATGTTTCGAAATGGGAGGACGTTTGCAAAAACAGTTTATCGGCTGGGAGAGGAGGGGAGCTAAAGCCGGCTATTCAAGCCTTAGCAGATGGCCCCAATTTGGGAAAGAGGATAAAAATAGCAGAATGGAATGCTTTAATCAAGACCTTTGATGTCCTGTGGGCTCAATATTACTTTTGGCACAGCATCCAAATATTTTCTCCTAAGATAAGAAACTTATCTATTGTCTGAAAGGAATGCTAGCCATTCCTTCCTGATGTTCAAGCATACGTTAGCCAAAGAGATGATCCGTGTGTCAAAGGGCCAGCTGCTCTGTCAACTTCACCCAGGTCCACTCTTACCATTTAGTGAAGAGTGAATGTATTTATAGCTGGAAAAACTAATATCATAGGCAGATATGTTTACCTGAAAGCAAGTACTCCAGCTGGAGTTTTGAAGGTTTGCACGTGAGGGTCTTGGTGCCATTGATCTCACGTGTCTGCAGTAGGACCGCTGCGATGGTCTGGAAGTTGTTGTCGCACGACAGCGTGATGAGCAGGTGGAGGAGAAGACGTTTACTGTGCTCAAACACCTCCGGACGAAAGTGATCCATTCCTTAATTAAACCACACAATTAGACACGCTAGTCTGTTTCATTTCACAGCAATGTCAGCTGTAGTTATCTGGCATCAAATAACGCAGATAAGCTCAAAACCTTATTATCGAGAGAAAATTAAGGATTTCCTCTGAGCAAGTACTTGGCAGCAGTGGGGAGGAAATCTGCTTCGATCGATTGGGTTGAGGGTGAACTTGAGTGCTGATGACTAACACTAGATTAAGATTTCTACCACTGTTTGTACTTAGAATATGATGGTGCATTAAAAGAGTCATTGTATATATATATTTCCACTCAACTCTACAGTGCATCATTTGATATATGACCGTTATATTATTGTTGTTAAGGGGGAGACTGATTGTAGAGTGAATTTACCCAAAAACAGGGCGTGTAGCAGCAAAGGCAGGTGCATGGTCCAATCCTCTGTCACACTGTGGTCCACCACCATCTCTGTCATGAAGATGACCGCTATATTACACCTGTAATAATATTCATACTGTTAACCCTCTTGGTGAAGCACGTTTCTTAAGATGGATAAATCAAATTGTAGCATACTAAAGACGGTTATAGATTAATTCCATTGCAGTAAATTCATTTAGGAGTGACACAGCAGCAGGTTACAGCAACTAACCTGTGCAGCGGTCCCTTGGGAGTGATGGTCTCTGGTAAAAAGTCCACCAGTGGCGCCCAACATCCTCCATTCAGAGGCATGGGCAGAGGATGGGGCTGGTTGGTCTCAATAACAGCTATGAGCCAGTCAGCATAGGGTGGCAAAGGGTCACCTAAATGGTTAAAGAGTACAGTGTTCACAACAGCAATTGCAACCTTCAGATTCTCCACATCTGACTGGGTGATGTGGACAAATTTTGCACATGGAGGATGCATTTAGATAATAAAATTATGATATAACTGCACAGAAAATAACTTTTGAAATATAACTGTCATAGCGATTTTCCAATATTATTTTAATACTCTAATTACTTAATTAAATTACTACCTAAATTAAATTACTTAAAATACTTAGTCACATTACCCTCCAGGACCATGAAAAGCTGTTTTTGGGTCACTGGCAGCAGCGCGGAGGCCCTGAGCTCGACTGTTTGTATTTTAGTGCCAGTTCTCACAGATTCCCTTAAGAAGCCCCGGGCCACTTTACACTGCTCATGAATTATCAGCGGAACACAGCCGATTAGCAATTTACACTTCAACCCATTCTGTATATTCCACACTCCTCAAACCATCACAACCACATTTTTTTCACAGGGTGCTTGGTACAGACAAGTACTCACTCTTATCTTCATCGTAAGATCCTCCTGAACTGTTGCTGTAGCGCGATTCCAGACGGTTGTGTGCTCTTATTATGTGAGTGAGCCTGAGGTCACGGAAAACAATGATGAAGGGTTTTGCTAATAGTGTAATTTATCAAATTGCAGGATTTAAGAACGCACTGCCCACTGACCTCTCCTCACTCTCCTTTAAAGTCTTGATATCATCTGTATCAGTGAAGGTCTCCTGGCCTGCAACGACAGTATTGCTGCTTGATGTGGTGCCTAGAAATAAATCAGAGATTAAGTGAGGCTGAACTCCCGCACTGCTTCACATGCACAATTTGTATCTTTCCCAGTTGGGAATTTAATGGCGGTTTATTTATCTCAAATAAAAAAAACAAAAGTGCATCTAGCTTTTTCAGAAGATGTACCTGAAGCTGCCGCGGAAGCTTTGCTTGTAGCAGTAAATCGATAGAAAGGAGGGCTATCGCAGTGTTGCACCACAGGATTGACAGGATCAGTTTGTTGCAACTCAAATATCAGTTCCTCCATGGTTTGCATTGTGTTATTTCGGCACAGATAGATCACCACCTTCTTGATCTGAACAAATACACCAACAGCTTTCTGTGAGAAAGTTTAGGGCTTAAAAAAAAAAAAAAAGCTACACAACATTTACAAGCAGGGCTTGATGTCTTACATATGGGAGAAGGGCGGTGTCACTGCTGACACCACATAAGCTGATGAGAAACTGCAGTGTGGTTCTCAGATTGTTGCTCCATTTCTCATTGCTGACTAAAGCATTCCACACATTTTCCATTTCTGGTCCAGGTAGATCATCTCCATACTGCGCAGGGGGGTTAAAACAGCAGTGTTGGTGGCATTCAGATTCAGATTATCTGTGCCCCTTTTAATAATATAACATTTCCCCAGCGTGCCTTTACCTTGGCGGTCATGAACATGAGGTTGTTGAGAACCATAGATGTGGCTTGTAAGGAGCCCCAGCCAGTGCCTTTCAGTGGATGTGATGAGCCTGTGCTGGTTAACTGGCTGGAAGAGTCGTAACTTGAGACACATGGTGAGAAAACTGGGAGCAGCAGGCCGCTATCAAACAACTCTATGTTACCAAGCCAGGGCAGGAGGTAGGTTAGCATGATCTGCCTCCCATTGGTATGAGTGGTGGGGAACCTCTGGCTAACCTCTGGAACAAGCAGAAAGAAGGCATTGCCGACATCAGAATAACATCGGCGGTCACTGTGGGGTTTTTATTTTATAAGAAACTCAAAGACATACTATACATTCAGTTTCACCATAATTGGCAGTTTGATCCTGATCCGCATATGCATTAAACTTAAACAGGGGGTGTCCCTAAGTCAAGTTAGGCTCTTGGTGCTTCTGTGGTTCGCAGAAGTGTCCATAAAAAAGGACGCTTCTTTGGGAGATGAGCGAACAGTATTTAGAAGGAAACCGAGAGAAAATGGGAGGCCTGTGAAAAGCTGAAATAGTGTAAACGACATTGCTGTCACAAATACAACACAAACAGCTACCTGAGAACAGAGGAAGTGTGAGCTCAGGGTACATTTTGGCCAGCTGGCTGGAGAGCTGCGGTAGGGAGACACTGTACAAAGGTGGCAGTGGCCCATGTGTGCCGTAGAGGATACTGTTTGGCTTCTGCTCTGCGATCTTCTTAGAGTACGCAAACAACTTAACTTCAAGAATCTGTTAAATGAAAGAGGGAGAACGTGTCACTTAGGCTGGGAACTACATAAAACCGCACATGATCGCAGCAAACTGAGGTTTCTCACCTGCATTAGCTGCATTGAAATCTCATAGATTTCTCTGTTGGTGTCTGACGCCTTAAAAGAGCACCAGATTTAGCAGCGTTACTATGTCACTTGGGTAGGTTTTGCTTGTGAAGAAACAGAGGAAAAAATACAGTATGAATTACTTATGCAGTATTATGGAAGTAAGTGTTTCATATTGCAAGATTTGAAATCTCCATGCTGGTGTTGTTCCTACAATGTAAGGATTGCTTCAGGACCATAAATGCAACTGACTATCGACTGGAAGAACACTCAATACCAAATACTTGACCTAAATACTACCTTATAGACTGTAAAAATAGTATGGCTGTGCAATGACTAATGCAAAGTGGGTGTGCCATGCAGTACTATTTGCTTCCAGATGGGACAAGCGTTAGTATTAGTTTTTGCCAAAAAACCTTACCAATATATGATTAGGCCTATTTTCACCTACACTTTAGTCCTTTCCAAAACTCAAACAAACTGTTCTGTTCTCTCAACTGTATTTACTATTTAGACCTTACCAAACTGCAAGTGAAAAATTAAAACTCAACACCGACTTTTGGGTTTATACTGGACACAACTGCAGTAAAAGGAGGACATGCAGAGGGTTGGTGTGACAGAAGAAGACACTGGCGAGAGGCTAAGACTGAGGCAGACAATCTGGTGACTGCTGATGTACGTCTGAGTCAGGTTAGGCTGATTTACTTGCCATTTCCTCATTTGCACGAGAAAACTGAATGATGAGATTTCAATGCCAAACCCAATCAGGGAAACTGTTAGGTAGCTGCACCTCGAGAGCATATTATAGAGAAACTGAGATTTTGTACCTGATGCCACAGACTGTAGCGATGGCTTTGAAGCAGCCCGAGGCAACCTGGTTGGAGCCTGTGTAGCAGCGATCCACAGCCCAGTTGAATAGGTTGACCTGGTCAGAATTGAGCTCCAGCAGCAGGATGACAACTTCACAGCCAAGCTGATGGACCTGAGCCAGGAGCAAACGGTTTATTGTTAATGATTTAAGGACTCAGTGCAGCCTGATTCTAGTGCTAATGCAACTCCTCAAGGCATGTAATTAATTTTGCTAAGGAAGAATGTGTAAAAAATAAACATGTCGGTGATTTATCTTGTAGCACAAATGGGAATAAAGTCAAAAATCAGTTTTTCTCAGAAACAAAACTGCTCTTTTCCTACAAGATAACACTGAGCAGTTGGCAAGCGCTAGAATTGTCCTTTTATAAAACAGGCTTCAGAAAGCTATCCGATGGGCTTCCTGGGTCAGCTCTTTGTTTAAATGCACCGCAGTGGTAAAGTATTGGCTACAGACCCGCTGATCCTGGCAGGCTAGGATATTATCCAGCCACTTGTAGAGGTATCCATCTGGAGAGAGGCCAACGTTATCAAACACAGGCCCACAGCACAGCACAGCAGACATGGCCTGTAAGAACATCAGCCAAGAATGCTCACATGTTAACGGTTTAAACAACCAAGACAACACTATTCACTCTGCCACAGTTCCACCAACAAATTGTAATAGAACATTTAACGTGGTCATTCAACACAGCACCGAGCAAGCACATTTTTTTCTTATTTATTTTGAATACTAATAATAATTAGAAGCTGGGTCATTTACCTTTAGAGCGCAATACTGATATCTTGTGATCTGATGATTTCTGTCACTGTAGCGGTCCAGAGGAGTGAACATGATGCTGAAGGGGCCGGCCCACTGGCTGAAGAGGATGAAGAGGTGATGCCGCAGGCTCTGCTGTGGAAACAGGAAGCGCCTGTGATGCACTGGAGGTGGGGGTGGGGGTGGGGTGGGGGCAAAAGAGCTTGTTATAGGTTTGCTTATTAAGAAAGTGTAGAGCCAGCAAAAATATCCAGGCATCTTAAAAGTGCATTTTTCTGATGTGATAATAGGATCTTGATGTCCCCTGACAGACCATTAGCCATTCAGCGGGGACTTGTGAATGCTTGGCAACTCATGAGTCATCACCTGCTCTTTCCTGCACTGTCTTTAAGTGATACTATTCTTGGATCTACTCCCCTTAGGCTACATCCAAATCAAGATCAATGTCAAGACTCTGGTTTTCCATGCACTGTTCTAACTGCTGCCTAATGGAAGCCTATTATGAAATTCACAATTCACAAATGGACAAATGGATTACACTAGGCAGTAATAAAAAGGAATACAAAACCTTCACATTCCCTGCTCTGTAATTTATCGGTCGGACCTAAAGAGCAGTGGCTGGTCTGACAAGAAAGGACTCTAAATTTAAGCTAGTTGCGGTAGTACCTGGTACGCATTGGATGAGGTTGGCCACCATGGCGCTGAAGTGAGCTCGGATGTCCTTAAGGATCTCTGCATCTTTGTCATTCTCAGCTTCCAGGAGCATCCGGGTTAGATCCACATATTCCAGGAACAGGGCACCCAGGGCGAGGGTGTCACGTTCCAGTGCTCCGTTTGTACTGTGGCATAAGAGAGAAAACACAGAGATGCATAATACAAAGCAAGTATTATGCAATAATTATGTGTTAACTTCTGTTCAAATACCTGTTAAAATCTAAGCTGTTGCAGTTCCAGCAATTATTTACAAAAAAGGTGTTTCATAATGTATCAAAACTCACTGCCATGAATCTCTGCAATTAAGTACTCTTTATTCGATTCAGTATTTTGTAGATAGACAGACAGACAGATAGTCTACAGCAACTAAACATCAAAGTGAGAGTGCCAATGATGAGTGCAAAACTATACATATAGAAACAAAAACAGACAACATTTAAAAAACGCTGACATTAATACTGTCACACTCACCTATCACTGATGACACCAGCATCAGCCAGCAGCTCAAAGATCCTCAGCAGCTGCAGTCTCAGCAAGTCTCGCCGTTCACGCCGCTTCTTGTTCTGCAAAACATTATTAGGACACGCCCTTATTGGCATAAATCCTGTAAAAATACAACTATATCAACTCTTTAATAATGCGACAATATAGTCACAAATTCTAACTGTACATATTTTGCTTATATCATGCACTGTAGATACCTCAGGTCTTCTCTCTAATGCCTCTTTCATAAGGGGATGCAACTCCTCCACAAGCTCCCTGTGTGCAGTGAAAATGTAAACACGTGATATTAATGTAAACTGCAGAATGCCGATTTTCAAGGAAAAAAAAATTTGCGCTATTAAATCTGACTTCTAGGAAGAAAGCAACTCTGCATGGCATCAAACTATTACCCAACTATAATCCCCTGCTCATCCGCACTTTAAATCCGCACAAATGCACTCCCTTTAATTATGGAAAAAAAATAATGGCCCTGTCTCATTACAAAAAGACAAAATAGAACTAAAGATCTTAAGTGGCAATCTTTCATTAATGACAGACTAATTATCTATGGAAAAAAAAAAAGCAGAAGTTTGTTTGGGTCTTTGTTAAGCAGTAAGTCGATCACCTCCTATACAGATCTTTGATTTACCTGAATACGAGCAAATTAGTGCGACCAAAGCCCAAAACTAATGACTCGGTCAACTCGATGCTCTCTGTCCTCATCAGTGGAACCAACTGCTTCAGAAGCCAAGCCACAGATGGGCTCCCGATCACCTGAAACATCAAACACCGACTGCTCAGTCAGACACATAAAACCAGTCATCACACCTCAACGCCAGTAATTCATCAGCGCTGCATTGATATAAGTGTCTGTACACTTAAGGACATACTGGCTTCATGCTCTATTCATGTGAAATAGCTGTTATGTAATTTGATACTTCGAGTCTGAATGTCAACAAGCTCGGTATAACACCCGATCCTGGAGAGACAAAGTGCAGAGGACGGGGAGGCAGGCACCTTGTTATCGAAGCTGACTCCGCTGTCAGCCGTAGGAGCTGTGATCTCAGGTGTCGATGCTCTCAGATGGCCGGGGCTCATGATACTGGGCTTGGCCACTCCAAAGCAAAGGATCAGGTAGTTTCTCCATAGGGTTATATAGTTATCTCCACTGCTAGAGGTACTGGTCTTCTTTGCATACACTGGATTACTGGCGAGGAAAATGAATTATTATTAGATCCTTTTTAATCTGAGCTGGTTTTAGCAGGGGAATTTTGAGTTTAAGCTCAATGAAGAACTGGTATCTGGTGGCAGAACCAGAAACAGGAACGCAAAATAAGGATGTGAAGAAAATAGAAAACAGAAGAAGTGTTTCATGTTCCCTCCTGACCACACTACAGTCTGTAAGGACACTTACTTTGGGTCTACCAGGGGCATGAGCATCTGCATTCGTGTGAACGCGTAGGGCCAGGCGTAGCTGAGAGCTGTGGGGCAGTGCTTGGGCAGGTTGTCCTGTCGGAGAAGGCTGTATATGCACAGCACCCAGGGGTCCTTCACAGACTGAGCAAAGATCCACACATGTGAGGGGCTCCTAATGTCATAATGACTGTTGACGAGCAATGCATTCCACTCCACGAGCCACTGCAGGTCCACGTGGTGACCAGCTGGTAGGGTGACCTGCAAATGAGCAGGTGACAGAACAGGGTCAGAGGTCAGAGAGTCATGACTGAATTAGAACTTGAAGTGTTGCATATTAGAATGAACCCTCAGAAGGAAGTAAGGCTAATTAATTACAATGTGAATAAGGCAGTAATTAGGCCATTCAGACAAATGCATAGTATATTTAGAAAAGCAATTTTATGTTGCATATGTTACATATCCTTCTCATTATTCTCAGACAAATGCTCATAGTTTAAATAAGATCTGGCCAACAGCTGCTCAGTTCCAGCTGTTCATTCAATTTTTAACAATTAAGCAACCTGGCTTCTGTTTTACTGTATATATGAAAAGCATTATTTTGTAAACCAGATTTTACATGGGGTTCAAAATCCTGTTTTTATATTTTTAAGTCAAGTCATGTAGAAGATAAAAATCCATCAACACTGGTAAGAACTACTTAGATCGCTTGCATTTGGTTTATGGCCTTCATCTGGGTCACCATAAAACATATTATAGACAGCATTTTAAATAGGACAGGTGAGGTTAGAAAAAATACTAAACATTCACACATCTGACAATGAGCCACCAACAAGAATGGGCTGGATCTATGTTCACCTGTTTTACTGTCAATCATTTTCCCCTGGCAACAGAGAGTGTTCAGTGGAAAACTTGGATGGTACCTCATTCAGCCATGAGCTGAAAAAACTCAGTACAGATTGTAAGTAGGTGAGGCTGTGCCTGAAACCTCCACCGTGTAAGTCAAGTCATGTGAAATGAACACAGCGATGAAAGGAAAAAAAAACAAAAACAAAAAACTGAAGGTACAAACAACTTACCGTGTCAGAGACTGCAATGTTGACAAAGCTATCCAATATACCAGGGCTGAGCTGATCCATGATCTCTATCATTGGTTTATCATCATCCTGTAGTTGACAAAAGCATAAATTCTTAACCTATAATTATACATCTCTCTTATGTCAGTGTTTCTTTTTCTGTGTTTTACCTCACACTGTCCGATAGTCCCAAACAGACTTCGGATCTCTTTTAGGATCGCAATGGCAAGTCTGCGGGTGCTCAGCTGGCAGGAGCAGAGCAGGACAATCGCCAGTCCCTCTACAGCATGCAGCACAGTGGAGTGTGGACTTCGCTCTGTGGGCATCTTGAGATTTGAGCTGGTCTGCAGCAGCTGTGATAAAATAAAACAAGCTCATTACCCAGTAGTAGCATTAAAAAAATGCCTATATTTCTATTTGTAAAATAAGTATTTATATTTGAAATGCACAATAAATACATGCATAAACATCGAATCCCTTCTGACAAAAATACGTCCTATTTGACACAATGTTGCATACCTCAGTGTGCATTTTAGAGGTGTCACACTTCTTTCCTGATGCGGCCAGGGTTAGTTTCCACTGAGTGAGGAGTTGCAGCAGTAATTTAAGGGATGTATCTAATAATCCCTGGTGGGTGTCTTGGACTTCACGCAACAGGAAGTTGGTGAATCCAAACAGGACATCCTCACGCCATTCGGAGAAATCGAGTAGCAGGCTTTGTAAGGAATTCTGTGCTATGAGTCGCAGCTCATCGTCCATGTGGATTGTCAATCTGACAAAAACAAAATGAAACAAGCAGAAACAAAGTACAAATCTATTACACATAATGCCAATACGAGCTCCTTCACGTGCAGATTAAAATAGGTCTGTGTTTGCGTGTTCCACCCATACACATTATGGACTCAGCTTGCTAACGTTGGCTTTAACTGAACAACAAATCTGGTCACTTGTGACTCCAAAAAAGATGGCAGCGTCAAAATTACAATGCTTCAAGGTTCACAGAGGAATAGGTGATTGGGGGGGGGGTAAACAGTCTAACGCTGGATCAGGTGACCCTGAACCACCCCTTATGCTGCTATAGGCCTAGGCTGCTGGGGGGTTCCCATAATGCACTGTTTCTTTTCATTCACCTTATTTATTTTGTTTATACTCCGCTCTGCATTTATTCATTAATTATTATTAATCTCTGCCTCTCTTCCACAGCATGTCTTTTGTCCCGTCTCTCTCCCCTCAGCCCCAACCGGTCACAGCAGATGACTGCCCCTCCCTGAGCCTGGTTCTGCAGGAGGTTTCTTCCTCTTAAAAGGGAGTTTTTCCTTCCCACTGTCACCAGGTAGCACATAGGGAGGTTGTTTTGACTGTTGGGTTTTCTCTGTATTATTATAGGGTCTTTACCCACAATACAAAGCGCCTTGAGGTGACTGTTTGTTGTGAATTTGGCGCTATATAAATAAAATTGAACTGAATTGAATTCTAAGGATTTCCCCAAGATAAGCAACTCACCGAGACAGCAGGTCTATGAGCTCTGGCTTAGACATTCCGTCAGGCAGGATGCGAGGAATGGCAGCAACGCATGTCCTGAACAAGTCAATCTTAGGTTTTCTTTCGCCTCTGAAAAGTTCAAATTTCAATTATAATAGAAAGTCTTGCTTTCAGTGTTGTTCAGTGTAAATTGATAGCGTATTGACAGCAAGAGTGATACGCAGAATTACTGAGCTAGTGATGAGCTAATGATGGCATATTTAACGCTTCTCTGTCAAATCATTCTGGACCTCACACAGGCCTGGCAGAGCGCACGCTTACGTGATCATGTCCTCGGGCTCTTTGTTCAACATCTGAGCACTGGTCATCATCATGCATCGGCCCACCTCCTTGTCCAGGTGTCTCAGAATGTTGTCGATAGCCTTCCGGACATGAAAATAATACTGGGACATACCTGGGAACGTGACAGGAGAAAAAAAATATATATATATATATATATTGACATAATCTTATATCATTTGAATAATTTCAATTTAACTCCTCTAATTTAATTTCACTGCCGTGTGTATCAGCGGACATTTTCAGAATTCCTGACCATCATCTGTCTCCCTCACCGATGACTTTGGCCTCTTCATCTGTTAGTGTTTTGCTCAGATATGTCTTCTTTACTCGGAGTGTGTTCCCAGAGGGCAAAGTGCAACCAGTGTTAGGCATGGGAGGCTCACCGTCCTTCTGTTGCAGTTTATCGGCTACAACCAGGAATGCTCTCAGACCAATATTCATTCTCTGAACATAAAGGAAGGATCACCTGTTAGTTATCAGCTTCCAGTATCCCATTGCTACTCCTGCAGGCCCTTCAAAAATTAAACTGACATGCTACTATATGAATATATACCTCAGGATTAAGACTAAAGGCTTTTGCAGGTTTCCCAACACAGAGAAGGTCAAAAATAATCTCTTTCATGGCATAATCCAGTCTTTCCTGCAACAAAATGCACATACAAATACAAAATCACTTTTATTTTATCTGATTATTCCAATAAACACGACATCTGCTCACAGTCACGCTGCCAGTAGTGCAGCACACAAGTGTGTTTACCTGGGCGATAAACTGGATGATTTTGACAAAGATATTGAGGGGCATGTCTCTTGGTACCACACTGCGGGATCCTTTGGGGAAAAGTGTTGTTACAATGGTGTTAAGCCGACTGGGAACACAAAGAAAAGAGCATGTTATGAGAACACCTCGTGCAAGTGTTTCAAGGGTTTTTTTTAGCGTTCTTTGATGCGTCAGACATATTGGTTTCAAGATATGTCTATCCTGGGCCCGATCAACACTCAAAAAAGTCTGTCTGGCCCCCGCCTGGGATTCCTCAGGTGGGCTCCAGTGCATACGTAATAATGTCTGCAAGCAGCTGATAACCCTGCAGGCCACAGTTACTTGTGTAGGTCTGAGCCTAAATCTGCATTCCTGAGCATGTAGATAGAACCCAAAGCCTTCTGATTTCAGGCGGGTTTGGTACAAAGCTGTGACTTAAATTAACGCTTGTTAAATGTTAAGAATTTCTATTTGTAATAAAATATTAAGTAACATATTTTACTGTTACAGTTATTTACCAACACTTAGATTCACAGTAAATGCAAACATAGGGCGCTAAAAGATTTTTACCCTTGTGTCGCAGTGTTGCTCTCACACTTGATTCGGATCATGTAAACCCACAACAGTCGATACAGAGACTCGAGTGCAATACGAGACATTTTTGGGTCTCTACTCTGTAATGAAATGGAGATTATCAGAGAAAGTCAGTGACATCCATTTCTATACAATGTGGCCAGTCATAATGCTTCCAGCAAAAAGTAATTACTGCCTGAGGTAACCAGTGTAGCATTACTGGGTCATGCTTACAGTATCGAATACAAATAGAGATTAAGCAATTTTTTAAAAACTATTTAAGCTGTGACAAATATTTTTACGGATTGATATGCACAAGCTTTATATATCTAAATACTCCTCTGCAGTGTTATAACAAATACAGCTTTACAGCTGCTGGTTTCCAGGTTACATTACCTTCAGATTTGACAGGCAGTTGTTAAGGAATACGTGCCATCTGTTCAGGAAGAACTGTTTCTGGCTGACACACAGCAGGCACGTCACCAAAGGGTAAAATGCCTGAACAGGAGACAAAAAGTGCTTAGACTTTTTGTTTTTCAGCATAAACAGCCTTGTTATACCAGATTCACCAATGACTTACAAATAAAACACTCCCATAGTCTCTGCATTATATTTAAAAATGCCCTTTAAGTGGACAATTTGTGGAATAATGCATTATCTCTGAGCTATTTTTGCATAAGTGCATCTTAAACCAATTTTCTCGTCAAGACATAATGAGGTTTCCTCCCTTTTTGTTTTTTTTAAAAATGCTTTTTGCTGATGGTACATCATTCATAAAATATAGCTTTCTCCATAATTGCGATCTCAGGAGAAAATACCTAGTCTAAGGGCTGCTGTCTTTGCATATCCATGTGAACTACCATGGTGAAATGTTTTATTGAAGACACTGAAGGGACTTTAAATGTGCTTCTACATACGGCAGTGCTTTTAATGTGGTTTTTTTAATGCTTTGAAACAGCAGCCTGTCGTCCCTCATAAATGATTTCTAGTGTGGATAGTCAGGTTGCAAAGAGAAAGAAAGTAAAGGGAAAACACGAGGATTGAGGATTCGCAGACATTCAGGGAATCTGAGGATGTAACTGAAGGTGTACAAAAGAGACAGACCCAACAATCGGTGTCACTTTGTTTCGAACTAACCAGCGAGTGCTTCTTCCTGGAGGACAGGTCCAGGGTTGTGTCATACAAGCTGTCCACAAAGTTCCTCAGGCAGGGTACGTTCACCTCGTTCTTCACAGCCTAAGACGAGATCACACATCACAGGACGACACAAAAAGATGAAATCCTCCCCACCTGGGTGATCTTCTTCTATTGACGGATTTTTTTCTTTTTATTTACATTCATTTCATAGTGATGATGCAGTTTAACACAGTTCCAATACAGAGCCTGAAACTGATGCTCTGCCATGAGAGCTTACAGCTTTGCAATTTGCAACTATTGTCCCTATTTGGGCATTTACATCCAGTTCATAAACAAGATATACAGTTTTCTCTATACGTTATGGACGCACTACTACAATGAAATACACATAACATACTGGGCATTGCACACAAGATGCAGATGAGGAAGAAACTTACTGCGGCCACGGGAACCAGGATCTCAACAAAGAGGCCGGCCAAAGCGTGCTTGATGTCCTTGTCTTTGACTTCCAGGAAATACTGTGCACACTCCTGTGAAAGACAGAGAAGTGTATTGTGCAACTTGAATCTACTATATATACACTGTATAGTGTAAACTGCATGACAAGACACGGGTACAGAAAGAGAGCACGAACCAATTCAGTTTATACTACATTAAGCCAGAAATATTATTGTGTTACTAAATCTATTATACCTGCATGAACTGAAAAGAGGCTTCAAAATCCTCAACGGGATACATCTTAATTCGGAAGAACTTGACCCCCATGATGAGGCTAATGGTGCTCTGGACCACATATGGATTCTGCTCTTTCTGCCGCAGCTCCTTTAACTCGGTCATAAACTTCTTCTTCACAGCAGGAAACCTGAGAATAAAAAAAGCCAAATGAGGCTCTATATAAAGACACGCCTGCTCAGCTCAGTCAGCCAAATCCCAAGTCAGCACTTCCACAAAGACGTAGAGCTGTGACTCAGAAAGAATACAGTGATGATATTCAGCGTGCACGCCTCCCAAAATATCAGTCCCTCATCATCTCACTCTGTGTGTGCAGACTGTGAGTCTGTGCCCCAAGATGAACTCCTCATCTAGCACCTGATCCTTTGCCCAAATTGAACCAGAGATGAGATTCTTCAGCTGGTCTAAATTTAGATGATAATTCATCACGGGAGCTCATATGAGCATTTCTTAACCTCGTCCCTGTTGGCTAGTGGTGCACTTGAAAGAAAGTGAAGACAGCTGGGAAAAGAAATGGTATATTATTTCTACAGTCAAACTCTTTTTGAGACTGAAGATGATCACGATACGATTCAATTTACTTTATAGCCAAATTCTTTCCTTCTTTGTCCTTAAGAAAAGTAAAAATCTCTCTCTGTCATTATGGGATGCTTCAGAGGGAGTTATGCCGCAAGCTCACCGTCTATATCGCTATTTTAAGGGCTTGCTCCTTTCTGGAATGATCTAAAAAATTAAAATAAACAGACACATCAATTTCCAGTCCTAGTTTGGTGTGAAGGGGATCTCTTCAGAAGTCTCTCATCCCTACAGTACGTTCCAGTCTCTTGAGCCTGGGAATGTTTTGCACAAAGGCATTAGGAATGGCAACACACCAATATGACGTGCCATGACAGCAAACCCCAACAAAGGTTAAACTGACACATCCAATAACACTGAATTAAAATCTGCTTTTGCGCCTTACTTGGACTGGGCTAATACTCCTATGACTTCAGCATAGAGGTCTGCTACAGTGTGCATGTTGCCAGTGTTTGGACCATGATACCTGCAGGGAAACAAGATATTATGCATAAAAAATATATATATTAAGCTTTAGAGAAAGTATGAAAAACTGTGTAAGGACAGATGAGAGCTTACCCCTCTTTGTATCTAAAGTGCTTAAAGGCTGAGTTAATGACTTCATTCACCAAACTGTCGAGGGTCGGGTAGAGCGGCATCTGGTTAAGAATCAATAGGAAATGCTATATTAGGTTTGTTTTGTCAGCAGCAATAAATCAAAGAATCTGATAAAATTAGAGGATAATCTAAGTAGATCATATGTAGTCCAGAGTTCAATCAAGTCACCTGTTTCAAAAGTTCTACAAGTACAAGAGAGAAGATGAAATCAATGGCCAAATCCCTCCTTTCAAGTAGATAATCTCTCTGCTGCTCATCACTGTTAGAGAGAAAATACAAAAAACAGGTTTGCTACAGTAACACAGCACACTTGAGCCTCATCATTGTTCTGTTACATTTCCCACAAGTGACTCATGGTTGCGTGCACAAAGCGGCTCAATTCTTCTCACTTTTTGGACTTGGTGTTGGCTCTTGGTCGGTACTCGTACAACTCCTCCTCTAGTCCATTTTGCCTTTTGTACCAGTCAAACAGCGTGCGGAGGATGGAGGGGAGACTGTATTCGGCCAGAGAGCTCATGGTGCTTATCAACTGGGAGAGCAAGACATACACAGTGCAAATGCACATTTGGGTTAAGCAGTCCACATACCAAAGAAAAAGATGACAATCAGTGTTTCCTTTGTTTATTTGAACAGCAATTTAAACATAAATTCCAACAGCAAACTAGGATTCATTTGCATTTCATCATTTCAAACATTTAAACAATAAATGGAGTAGGGTGAAGTGAGGCAGCTTTTAAGTAAATAAAAGCAACATTAAGAAAGAGAACTGAAGTTGAAGGGTGAGCTGGTTCTTATTGGGGCTATGCAGAAAGACGCAGCGCCCATGGGGCTGACTTCCTCAGTCCTGGGGGAGGGAGAGCGAAAGGAAGGAATGGGCCGGGCACACAGGAAGGGAGGACAGTCTGGTGGGACTGGGGAACACAGCAAGCCCTTCATTCAGCACAAGGCTGGAGAAGAATCCCGGCTCTGTGTGGCTGCTGAATGGCCTTGCGCAGTAGCACAAACACACCTCTGTGGCTGTGAAAGGGCCTTCTCTGCAAAGCCACAGACCTGCATGACACACCTAGTGCTGAGGCAATGCCAGCTGTCAAGGTAAACACCCCCCCCCCGCCCCAGACTGGATCTGAAAGACCTTTTGGGATGTGAGCTGGGCTTTCAACCATCAACTCTTTCAGGCTGCAGTGCATCATATTAGAGCAGTATCTGAGATGTGCTTGTTTTCCAATTGGGAGAGGTGACACAGTTACCTCTATGTTAGTTGTTTTTACATATTCACTTGGTAGATTTTTGTGTAGAATAAAAATATAATCTAATGTGGTTATGTTCCAGGTGAAATGAATGAGTCTAGTGAGCAGTGCTCCGTATTTCTGTGCACTTACTTGGTCAAACTGAGGATCTTCTCCCCGCTGCAGTGACTTTGTTAATGGCTTTTCCTGAAAAGGCAGAAAAAAGACAACCTTTTCACAATGTTATTTTCACAATATTACAGATATAAAAGTTCTTTGAAGTGTGCTCCAAAGTGTATAACTCTATCTGAAGACTGAGGAGTTATTTCTGAACAGGGACTCATCACAGCCCAGCTAATGACGGGGCCATCAATCAGTCTGCTGCCTGGCACGAGCATGCAGGGTCACTTACAATATTAGAGATGGGACATTTATGACAGCTCCCATTATTAAGGTCTTCTATCATCTGAGATAAAAGCCTTCAAGAGGGATTTAGTTTTCACCCATCTCCTGGCAAAGGGACAGTCGTGTTGATGGCTTCTTGACTTCTGCAGCTCTCAGTTCACAATCACACATCCTTTTAATTACTGGGTTTAAAGAATGAACACAGATGGTTAAACCGTCTGACATTCACTTCTGGAGTTTTGAGAATTATGCAAAATAAATGAATTCATAAAGGAATTGTTATCTGGTTTCACGTGCGGACAAAACACACAAACTTTACTTAAAGGATTTGGGGAAAATGCTAGCGAGATAATTACACCATTTTAGAGGAAGCTCTATCACACCACACAGGCCTGATTTAAGGGCAAATGCATATAAAACACACAACAGCATCCCTGGGCCTCCATCCTTTATCCTTATACAATTAACACACTTACTTTCGTGGCCTTTTTCTGCTTTTCCAGAAACTCTTTTTTTGGCTGTCATCAGCCAGGCAGCAAATCACAGCACTTCAATTGCTGATTAATCCCCCCCCCCAAAAAAAGCTAACTGTGTGATCTGTGTCACATTGACATTGCGTGGGCTGGTCATAATGCTCTCTTTCTCTCTCACAGCTGGAACACCAGCTAAGCTCCGAGGCCTGATGAACCTTTTAGTTTTTAGGCAAACGCTTGAATCCCATCTGTACCGAAATGGCAGAAGAGTCCACGCTTCTCGCTCAGTGTGGCTTTTAAAGATTTTACATCCATTTGGTGCAGCCTGACAGATTTACATCTTTTTTTTTTAATCTATAAATATATTTTGCAACCTAGATATAATGTGCCTTTTCTAACAAGCGGTGACTGCAGATCAATGACCATGATGGATTCTGACAAATAAATTCACAACAACAGTGGGAGAACCAGAACAGCACATCCTCCCTGCAGTCCTCTGGAGGGTAATACAATGAAACGAGGGGCTACACACTTTCCCTGTGGTAATTAACCCTTTCCTACAAGCCAAAGTTGGTGACTAACACCTTCCTATAAATCACCGCACCTAAAACTGGAGACACAATGTCCACAGCAGCCTCGCTGATGCCTCAATTTATATCAGACCGGCTAACAATCGCATGAAAGTGTAACTGTGTGTGGCAAAGAATTAAACAGCGATTACCAGCGAATGACGGTGGCAGCACTTAGATACTGACGTGGTTCTGGGAGTAGGTGGTGCGCACATTAACACACCTGTCTGATTTTCTGACTACAGAATTATTTGTGACAGCTGTTTTTGGCCCCACAGACTGACTCCAACCACCACTGGACAAAAAGTCTGCTGAAGATTTTATTGCCAGATTTTCCAGAAATATTTAGTTGCAACATAAAGACAAAATCCGAAACTAGCTAGAAAATCGTTTATGGTGATCAGGAAACAGATCTGCGAACAGGAAAGAGATCTGCGACTTTCACCAATTTATCACACTTAATGGCCATATTACCACCAAGGACTACATGTAATTGTCAACTTGACACCATTCAATCAAACCTGAAGCAAATTGACTCCATCTTGTTGCCATTTTATCGCTGTCTTGATACACCAAAGTTGCTTTCGGGATTGCAACTGACTGCCAAGTGGCCCCAGACCTGGTCCTTGTCTTCAAATGCAAGAAGACTGCAAATTCATCAGTCATTTTGGTCATGCAGCCATCTGTAACCACTTTTCCCTACTGTGATTGTAGCATAAGATAATAGTCAGGGGTGTAAGGTACTAATAACCACTTGATCAACAACAGCTGGTTATAAACTAACATTATACCAGCTAATGTTAGGCTTGACTGTCCTAAAAACATTACTTTCCTCTGATATACAGTTTATGAAAATGTTTTATTGTTTTAATCTGTTGGTTTGGATCTCTTAGCTTCAAGAAGAAAAAGCCTGGACTAAACGGTGAAACGGTGTAGCAAAGTGGCGGGTGTAAAGCTCGATGATCTTGCCCTCCTGTACGCAGTTAGGGCCAGAAGGCAGAGAGGATTCGGGGCGATAGTACTCAGCCCTTGCCTTCAGAGTATCAGCATACTAGTTTCACTGGGCTGTAAAATAAACAGAACATCAACCAATCACAGGACCAAGAGCAGTAACCCTCTGCCTACTCACCAGTGGTTCAGCCATGATTATCCGGATCTTGCGCTCAGACATGGTGGTGAAGTTGGCAAACAGGCTCTTGAGGACGTACTCGCCAGGCTTGCTCTCCGGGTCAATAGTGATGGGCATCATGGCAGGAGGACCTTTCTCTCCCTGAGGACAGCAGACTGGAGGGATGGGAGGTTTACTGTAGCCGTTCCCCACGGGTGAGGCTGCGGATGAGACACAAAAAGCACAAGATGGGAAACAGTTTCTTTAAGTAAAACACTGCCAAATCAAGCGCGAGTGGGACAACATCAGCCACAGGAGGGAAAGAGTTCACCAAACAGGGTATTGCTGAGAAGTTTCCAAACATGGACAAAAAAAAAGTTCCCAACATGTTGAGCATTCCTCAGTAAGACTGTCCAAAGGGCACCGTCTTGCCCTGATTCTGCTGTTTCTTTCCTCCTGCTACAGTGAACAGCGCACATATGGAAAGGAAAACGCCATGGCCGGCAGCTGGTGTTTTGGTTTTTTTGTGTTATGATATGGCCCACCTTTAATAACTGATAGAACTGATATCTTGCCTTAGGCCACTTAAACTCAGTAACCAACTCACAAGTTAATAATTTAACCTCTGTGTTGGACACTTCTGCCTCCAGATACAAACGTGCTAAATACAGTCAAGAAACACAAACATCTCATTAGAAGTGTGAAATTTTCATTTAGCCCAGAACTCTGCAACTTTTAACCGCACACCAGCCTCACAATCTGCCTGGATTTGGTGTAAAATGCTCAGAGGACACAATAGAGCTACTGCCTTACAACGAGAACCACATTTTCTTCAGCTTCTGAGACTGTAGGTGTGCGCACATCCATGCAATAAATATGTCTGGACAGAAATCAGCAACAGTAAAGGCCAGCCTGAACCATTTAGCACCATAAGTAGTCAGATTTTTCTTCTTCTTTTTTGGCCTTCTGGCATACTCATCCAAAGTTAAGCCATCATATTGAGAGATTTCCCTGAGATTGCTATATGCAGTGCTGTATTCATTTTTCCAGTGTGTAGCTCATCTCTCTTTATCCTTTTTTCCTGATGCAGAATTACCATGTTTCCTATGAGCCTGTAGAAAAGTCAAAATGTCATAATTTGGTCCAGCAGGACTATGACAGGACAAAAGGCTCAAGAAAGACATCCAACAATATAATTTAAGGATTTAATTTTATTGCATGCCAAATGAGAGAGCTGAAACAGAAAGATTTTCCTGCATATATAACTTCATAAGAGCCTTAAAAGTGTCTCTGAACTGCTAAAATCTACTACCTTTCTACAAATAACTTCAAATAAACAGCCACAAAAGAAATGGGAATTGAGATTTTGCACGTTTGCACGTGTTGCACGCAAAACAATAAAGAGACGAGACGAGCAAACGTGTAATGAGCATTTTTCGAGGCACCGCAAATTATGCAACACTGAAAAATTGCATAAGAGAAGTTGGAGAAGCTGGTGCCAGTAAACAGGCTTTCTTCTCCAGGTCTTCTCAGGACATGAAGCATTCGAGTATCTCTTAAGGAATGCCCAGCACGTGTAACAGCCTTTTATGGCTTTCAGAACATGCTTCCCTTACTTGTGGCAATTCAGTTAGCACCTACCCAGACCCTTGATGAAGCTAATGACGCTGGCCTTACTCCAGCACACAGCTGTCCCATCCATAGTGGGGAAGGAGGATATGGTATCCAGGTTTGTCCCGAATTAAGACAAATGCTCGCTAGTAAAATCCACCAACTTCCATGTCTTGTGTGTCAGCTGGCTCTGTCCTTCTGGTTATAGTTTCCATGGTGCACAGAGCCAACAGCGGGTGTGTTTTAAAAAGTGGGAGTAGTGTTTGGTATGGAGACCACACAATCTCTAGATCTCTCTCTCTCTCTCTCTCTCTCTGTGAGCAGCTTCTGCTATGGCTTCCTCCAGCCTTGTGACCGCCCGGTGCCTTCCCACAGTGAAGGTCAGGCAGGAATTTTTAGCAGAGGCACCGCACAGTGATGAGGTGCCAACATGCTATGGTGGCATAGTCTGGTGACTATATTTATCCAAGAGTAAACACTATACTGACAGAGCACCCCCCTCCCCCCTGCATCTGTGATGCAAAACCACGAGGTACAGACAACCAGAGTGTAAACACCATTCACTGCTTCACTACACTTCCCTTAAAGCCTGACAACTCCTAATTTAAAGAAGAACTAAAGCCATTAAGGCATTTTAGGCAACCTTCCAGCAACAGACAGTCTATGGTTTAACACACCAGATTTCTAATACAGTCTCATTTCTATACAGCACCAAATCACAACAACAGTTGCCCCAAAGTGCTTTATACTGTAAGGTAGAGACCCTACATTTATATCTAAAATCTCCCATGCTGAAATATTAAACTGGAGGTGAGAGGTAAAGAAAGGAACCAGTGTGCATGTCAAGCCTGTTTCTGTTGCTCTGGGCACTGTACGAAGTCTGAGACACGTACATGTGACTCTGCAAACAAGGAGCTCAGGCACAGTGTGCATTACATCATCACCATACTGGGAACACCCTGGGCATGGTGGTGCTCCCTGGAGGACAATGCAAACAGGCCAACAAGTGTCTCTCTTGCACACACACACATACACACACACACATGCCGTTCACAGAGACATCCCCGCTAAGTAAACAATGTGTTTAGCAGCAGTTTGTGAACTAAGTTGCTGGATATTGAGACGTCCCTGACCTCTGAAACTGGACCAGAAATTCCTGTATCACTACAGCCCTCCGGAAAACTTTGTTCAACTTCTGTAGCACTGGCATTGCATTTTTAAGCATTAGCAATGAGAAAAGGGAGCTCCCAAAGTATTAGCCTTATATATACAGTGTCTTATTCTGCTCCGGGCTGGGGCAACAGTCATAATAATTCAACTAAAAGGAAGAGTTAACAATGAAGTGACAAACTGCCCAGAATAGGCCATAAAGCTTTAAATCAAAGGACCTGCAGTAACTACTTGCTAGCCAGACTTTATTTCTGTATTAAATTAAAATTAGGAAAGAGCATTTCATTTACAACCCAGTTTGTTAAAATATTCCACAGATGCCTACAAAACTGTGACATTTCTACAATAATTATTTCAAATCTTTCTGGACTTGAAGAAAAAGAGAGACAAGTGGACGCCAAAATTACAATACTAAGATGTTTTTACTAGTTCACAGCTTCAGTGCTTCAAAAGATGGAGAGAGTGAGAGAGTTATTACAGACCTCTGTAAAGCAGCTTAAAACGATGGTCACAAACTATTGACTATCGGCCTCGGTTTAGCAAGCTGACATCACGCAGGAAACTGCCGCCTGCTGTGAGCGAGCATTTCAGGCCAATTATGTAAGTCCTGGTTAAAAAGCCCACATCTGTCTCTTTCAAGTAAACCTAATGGATTCCTCTGTGCATCATTCTGGTTGTTACTTTCTAACACTTTCAGCTTTAGTACAACTTTATGGCATTCTGGTACGCACAGCTAAAAAAAAAAAAAGGGAGGAAGAAGAATGATTCGAGGAGTCAAGGCAAACTGTGAAATAAAAACTGAACAGTAACTAAAACAAAAAAATTAAAAAGACTGACTAACTGAACAACACATCAGTGCTGTGCCCAAATCCCAGCAATTCATCTCCTGCTCTGATTGGCTGATGGAGGACTGGCCTTCAGGCCCACTCAACGACAAACCTGATGCCGCTGCGGCACAATGACCGTCTTGTGCTGCCATTTCTTACTGTTTTATTAGAGCTGGACACACTGAATTATTAAAGGCTGGTATACAAAAATGTGCTCACACAGACACACACTCGCACACACAGTAGCTGATACACATACAGATGGTTCCAGGCACAAATCCAAAACCTATCTTTCTGTATATTAAATAAATATATAAATATATATATATTATATTTTATATATATTATATATTTATATAATATATATATATAAATAAATAAATATATATTTCCTCAAATTCCATATTAGCAGCCAGTGTGAATCTTTATTAGCTACACTGTCTCTGTTGCCATCTTGTGATACATTATATAACAGCTTGTGAGAATGGAAATAGAGAGATGAGACTAGGGCAGAGCGCAAATTTAATGAAAATGCTAAACGCTGATACTGTGCAATGACTGCCTGTGCCATTATCACTTTATCACTTTAACAAAGTGACCCACTGCGAGGATTATGCAACATCATCGGGCGATGGCTCAATGTTTAGTGTGTAGACAGGGACAGCTTGTTTTATGGTTTCTCTTTACATGCAGATGAAATCGCTAATGCACACTGCTTGTGCAGCAGGCTTGTAAAAATGTCTCACTTTAGTGTGAAATCTACATATATAAACACATGTGCAAAAACTGCTGAGGTGCCTGATTTGGGCTTTTTCGCTAGTTTTGCATCCACCCTGTAGGCCACCTCTCACACCTCACATAAAACAGAAGAACGCCATGATCTGAAGCTGGAAGGCATTTCATCCCACTCTGATGGGACGACGGGTAGGCAGTGAAGCTGTGAGCTCTGGACAGAAGATGCAACCAAGCTGAACCTCCGCTAATCCTATTACTGTGCCCTTGCACTTAATAAGAGCTACTCTGGCTCTGTTTAGAAGTGAAATATGGCCACAATTTAATGATAATCAGATGCAGAATCACCAGCAACAAAACTGTGTAATGACCGATTTGCCTAGCCGGTATCTGGCTGTTGCTAAGAGACAACTTAAAAAGCTGTGTGGTGTACTGTTACTGCAAGTACATTAAGTTTGCAACTTCTGGCATACAGAGCTATAAAATTATCCTCAGCAAAAAGCAGAAGCAGAGAATAAATTCGTGTTATCATCAGTCATTCAGCTCTGTCAGGTGAGCACTACAACAACAACAAACTGCTACTCACTTCCACTCCATGACTTCAGCAGAGACTTGATGCTGATTTCAAAGAAGCCTGAGTCTTGCTGGCTGGTCATGGCTGTAGCTTCCTGTCCCTTTCTCTTACTGGTGGTTTCCCTCCAGCAGCAGCAGCAGCAGCAGCAGCAGAAGCAGCAGTTAGGCTGGGACCAGCAGGTACTGCCTGCTGTCACCTTTCTGTGACGCACACAATGCTGTGCTGACAAGACCCTGAGAAAACACACTAGCACTGCTATACCCCTCCTCTTGTGTCCTGTCCTTGGCTATCAGCCTTGTCTCCCTCCCTCCCTCTACACTCTCTCTCTCTAAAGCTGTGGCAGGCAGTGGGCGGCTGTGCAAGCTCCCTTTAAATAACTGCGTGGAGGCTGAGAGTGCAGGAAGCAATCCTCTTAGGGGAGAGCAGTTAATAATAACTACTGTTTGTCTGCGTGCAGGGCCTGATAATGATGAGAGCACAGGGCATGTGCGTCTTTCAGGATGACTGAGAGAATCTGTTCTTTCACGACCGCTGACAGAGGAAATGAGAACGCAAGAAGTATGACACATTACATCTGGGTGAGTGAAAAGAAGAAGACTCTGAAGTGATCGGCCAGCTGACAGAATCAACTCGATGCAAAGAATGAATGTGGGAAGAGGAGCTTTAGTTTTTAGAACATTTACTTCTTCACAGCACCAAAATTATATCA